>AYEL01086194.1:0-91493 GCA_000484575.1 Olivierus martensii
AAAATATTAATATATATATTCAATAGTTCATAAATGTTTTAAAAATTAAAAAAACTAATTCAAAAAATGCAAGAGATTCTATTTTACTAGAGATGATGACTGCATGAGAAAAGAATAAGGTTTTTGATGAGAAATAAGTAATTGGTCAAATTGCACAGGGAAATAGGTGAATATAGACATCAACTGATATATTTTATTGAATATAGTAATCAACTATTTTAAATTTTATACATATATAAAATATGTATATATCTTTCTTTCTCAATTTCATTTTAAGAAAAGTTATTTCACTCTCCATTTCATTCATTCTATCCACTTTGCCATCCCAATCAAGGGTTTCTATTTTACGACTCCACTCCAGTTTCTTGTTTTTTAATCTTTGTTGTCTCTGTTCATTTCATTTCAATCGGGAAAACTACTTTTCTTTGATCCTTACCCATAAGTCCACAAGCACGCAAGGCCTAAGCCTGTGATTCCGTTAGGTTAGTTAAGCCAAAATATCCTCATGGAATATTTTTATCTGGCGGCGGCCACTTATAGAGCCGCCATCATCACAGGCTGACCAACACCCATGATGGAGTCAACCGAAAGATTCAAGGATGGGTTTCAATGGTCTGGACCCAGACACCTCCTAAAAAATTGGAGTAGTGGGACCCCAGATCCTCCAGAATGTTAAGCCACAGCTTTACCGTGCAGCCATCCGGCTGATCTGTCATTCGGTCAGTCTGCAGGTCCCACATTTTGTTCTGTGAAAGTGTTCGTTAACTGAACATAAAAATCTTTCAAAAAAGTGTTCATTATCTGAACTGTTCGTTAACCAATCATCCACTGTATAACGAATTAATCCAAAAAAAAAAATCTTAAACAAAACATCATCATCATGCTTAATAAGACGTTCATGTAAACTATCCAACTTAAAGTTACTCAAATACAAATAATAATTATCCTTGTAAAATTCCATTTTATTTTTCAAAAAGATAATTTTTAAAAATTTAACTTGTACATTTTCAAGACAATCCTCATAACATTTACCTCTTCTAGCAGCATTCCATACAGAGCTATTATACTCGAGTAAAGAACGTATCGTAGATATTAGGGATTGTAAATTTACCGACTTTTTCATTTACCGGTAATTCGGTAAATGAAAATTAAAATACCGGTTTACCGGTGAATTACCGGTAAATTTTTTCCTGAAAAATAAAATTAAGGTGATTAAAAATATGTGTCATTTTGATTTTCATTTTACATTTTTTATTTCAAAGATATAGAATATAAAAAATATAAAAATTAAAGTGTTATTCTAAACAAACTATAATAATAACTTTTAGAAACAGAAATAAAATAATACAGAAAAATAAAAATACAACAGAAATAATATATAGTACCCTAATGCATCTCAAAAATCTATCACTTTATGATTAGCCTTGTCTCAGAACTGGTCATTTTAGCAAATGAAAATGTTTCAGTTTAACTCAGAGAACTTCAGATTGAATTTGAGTCTCACTCCTTGAAAATTTATGATGATGATTTCAAATATAAAACGTAACAGATAATGATAATAGAACTGTTTATATTCTCCTATGTTAACAAGGAATGCCTTATTCAAATTTTGAAACATGCAATCATTATAAATTTGTCATTAAATCTGGATAAATTTTCATAAATCAAATTTTTGGAATAAATTATATTTGCTTGTAAAATTTAGAATCTTGTAAACTGAGAATGGCTTATATTATGTTACATAAATATTTTTATTTCTTTATATTGCAGGTTCAAATGAAATGCAATAGAAAAAAAATGTACTAGGATAACTATTTAAAAATAATATAAAATAAATCAGGGTAAAAAAAAAACTAAATCAATCACTAGTTTAATTCAGTTATTTTTTTACTTAATGAATAACATGAATAAATAGTTGATAATTAATAAAATCCTATAACAAAAACACATCAGCTCTAAAAAAATTGTCAAATATTTAAAGTTTTTTCATGTTTTAATTATAAAATTTTTATTATTAATAATTATTATAATTATGTTTTTATAAAAAGTATTTTTTTTACTAATGTTTTTCCCAAAAGTATAAAAATGTATTAAATAATTAGAATAAAAACTTATTTTAATTGAAGATATAATAAAAAGCAATCAATATAGTTAAAAAACATCAATTAAGTAGAAATTAACTATAATCAAATTTAGACATCTTATTATAACAATAAAATTATTTACCTGCCCTCCCCTGGTTTGATATTTGAGCATAATGAATTTACAACTAATTGGCATGATTCTTGTAAAGCAGGATCAACTCTCCAATCTTCACCAATATCAACTTCTTTCAATAAATTTTCTAACTAGAAATCAAAAATAAAAAATTTGCTACAGTTCAAGAAGAAATGCTTCTTCCTTCTTACATTGTAATTTGATTATCAGATTTCATATCTCTTATAAATTTCTTCTAAATACAGTATAAATGTATCAGTTTTTCACCTAGAACTATTCATCCTATTTTAACATTGTATTTATAGGAAAAAAATCTCTCAACTCACATTGTCTAACTAACATCACTAGTTATGGAACCAATCATAACAACTTCAAAAGATATTGCACCATTTTTAAATTATAATTTCAAGTTGTTAAATTATATTTTTTAATAACCTAATTAAATGTATTTAACATATATACATAGTTTTTGTATTTATTAACTTGCGTTTATGTTTTAAAAACTTGTTAGAAAATAAAACTGCAATCTCAGAATTTATATATTTATTTTTATTCTAAAAATTTTTATTTTATTGTCGATTTATTGCTCCTGGCTTCTAATCCTTCTTTATCTTAGTAGTAATAGTAAATAGAAGAGGGAGGAGCCTGCCCAGCCCAAGCACTGTGACCAACAATAGTTTATTGTGCACCCCAATCAAATCATCTAAAAAGAAGACCCATCTTTAAAACAAATGACAGAATTTTCCTCAATGGGACAGTAGCAAGATCCTCCAGAACAAAAAAATACATCCCCAAGAGATCATGCCTAAGCCACGAAAGGGTCACACATTCACACAGAATGTGAAAAGGAGTTTCCTCCTCATATTGACATCTTCTACACAGGACTATCAACAAGTCCAATCAAGTGAAGATGTCTTTTAAGATGACAGTGTCCTGTAACAATCCTAACTTCGTATTTATTCAGAGAAAGCAACTCTTTAGTTCGCTGAACAGAGCAACCCAAAATGAGAGCCTTTGCCTGCCTAAGGCCAGGGATAGACCTTCAGAAAGTGTGATGCTGGGCTGCCAGCCAATCCTTGACAACCCACCCAAAGACATCTGTACCAATGCCAAAGACAGGCTCAGGTCCAAAAAAAAGGCAATCCTTGGCAAGTCTATCAGCAACCTCATTGCTCCCAATCCCCTTGTGCCCTGGCACCCAAACAAGTTGCACCTGTTTTTAGTGGCCAGTTCCTCAATGAGAAGACGGCATTCCCAGACAAGTTTTGAAACAAAACAGGGACTATCAAGTGTTTTAAGTGCAGCCTGACTGTCAGAAAGGACTTATCTTATTTTTAAATATAAAAATTGAAAAGTCATTTAAATTGCTAAAATATCATAAGATACAGAAAATTATGATAAAATATCAATGTTAACAACTAATACTGACCTCTCTTCTACATACTGTAGTTAATCTACCATTATCATGACGTGAAGGTTTGGCATGTTCCATTAAGCAATGAAGTGTTTTGCCACCAGGTTCTAAATGCTTGGTTCCACAAAATTGTTTTACATCATTTTCACAAGCTGCTGCTAATTCTGGAGTTAACTGATAATTTTCCATTAATATCCTCCTATGCATAGTCATTTCTGAATGACATTCTCCATTTACTGGATAGCCTATTATATAATAAAAATAATATTTATGAAAAAGAGTCAAGTTTATTTTCATGTGTGTCATAAATTATAAAAAAATAAAGCATTCACAATATTAATGTTAATTTGATTTAATTGTTCCCATCATAACTGTAATATTTCAGATTAAAAATAAATTATGATTTAATGATAATTATTTTCCATTAAAGATTTATATTATAATAAAAATATATCTTATACAGTGGTACCTCAGTATACGTCCTTAATCCATTCCAGATCTTTGGACTTCACCAAACAGGATGTATACCAAACAAATTTTTCCCATAAGAAATAAAGGGAAAATGATTAATCCGTTCCCATAAAAAAAATCCTATTGTTATTGACATATACATTGATGGGATTTAATAAAATAATTTAAACACTGGAATTTTTTCCATAAGAAATAAAGGGAAAATGATTAATCCATTCCCATGAAAAAAATGATTGATAGAGTTGTACAAAATAATTCAAACTACTTAATATTAAAATACATAAATACAAAAGCAATTACAGTAGATGAAATAAATGAAAATTTTAACCTCACACTACCTTGCTGAGAAAAGTCAAATGCCTACTAGAATAGTGCTGAGAAGGGAGGAGGAGGAGATGTTAATATTGTTCCTGAAGTTTTATTGGAAAGAGAGTCCTCTTCCAATAAAACTTCAGGAATCTAAAATTCTGGTGTTTTTTCTCTTACTATGTTCTCTCTCTTTTCCCTACTTGGACCTTGCTGAGGCTCACCAGGTTTGACTTTTACTAAAAAATCTGTCCAAAGAAATTTGCTTCTGCCTTCTCCTCAGGATGTTTCGGAAATACAACAATGCTATTACGACTTGCCCAAACAAGTCATAATAGCATTCCAGACGATGCTATTATGACTTGTTTGGACTTTATTAGGGTGGTACTTCTCTGCAAGTTTTATATACGGAATGTGTTTTTAAGAGATACACAACAGATTCATACAAGTTCTAGCACATGAATCGGTCGTACTCCAAACAAAAGTCATATACCAAGCAAAATTTTTTGCCTCCAAACAGGACGTATATCAAGTTGGATTTATTTCAAAGCGGATATATACCAAGGTACCACTGTACTTCTAATTTACACATATAATTATACTATGTACAAATATGTTAAATAATAATAAAACTTAGCACTGTTGGCAGGCTATTCTTCACAGAACTTTAATCAGAGTACAAAATGTACAAACACTATTTACACTCAATTTAAAACAATTTGGAACACTTAATCATAAATTCAAATCAAATATCACATTGCACTGATGTAATTCTATAATATTGTTAAGATATTATAAAATTTTATATACAAAATGATTCTTGTGGATTTACAATAACATCTAAAAAATTAAGAGTATCAATTATATGTCAGTCTTTATCCTATTATGCAAGTCTTCTTCATATGTTAAAGTTGTGTCATAGCATTAAGCCAAATTAACCCATGACATAATAATTCTGAATTAAATTGTAATCATAACGATTAGTTTTCAGATTAAGGTTACAGTATCACTATCTATTGAGCTAATAATTAATTAATTTTTAAATTTAAACCAAGGTGAAGACTTGTGACTATGTAGATAGCCTGCCTGGGATCACAAGTATCGGTATTGTCCGATAAGTTTCCAAAATTAATCATTACATAAGTATCCTGAAATGCAATTCTGCCAGATGCAGCTGTAGTCTAACTGGTAAGGAGTTGTGGTGCTATCCAAAAGAACTGTTTGATTCCAGTGCAGTGACAAGATTTTATTTCAGGAAAATTAATTTACCAAATTCTAGTCTAATTATTAAATACCAGAAGGCATCACCTTAGGTTAAATTTAAAATTAAATTATTATTAACTCAACAGATAGTGGCACTTTAGCCTTTATTTGAAAACTAATCATTAAAATTACAGTTTAATTCAGAAATATTACACTAGGGGTTAATTTGGCTTAATGTTATTTCTCTAATTAGTTTCAATTAGTGTGTATCATAGCATTTGGCCTTAGAACAAAGTTTTTTATTCTACATCTAAATTTTCTTTTTCTATTATTTTTCTGTATTTTTTGTTTTTCACATTTCCATGCTGAGCTTGTAACAAATGAGTCTAGCTTATTGATGATATTATCCCTTTTCAACTTTCCTTTATAAGTTGCTGTTTTATAAAATTCTTCCTGCTTAGTTTCTCAATTCTACTTAACAAACTTGTTTCTTGCCATTTTATATCTATATTAAATGCAGTGGTTCTTTGAAGAAAGTGTGCTATTTTTTTTTACTTTTTATGATATTATCTTTAATCCTTTATGCTCCATTGTCAATACGTCTTAACAGGGTCTGATTTCCTTATTTTTACTTATATTGAGAAATAATTTTCAAAATATCAATTTTTGTCATGTTGTTCATTCTTTTATCATAGTAACAAAATTTTGCTAAAATGTGGATTTTTAAATAAATTTTTTAGTAATTTTAAATCAGAATCATCTAATACAAGTGTCATCTTTGGACTGCCAAAAATTTAAGAACCACTCCATCGAATTTACCTGAGTTGTTGTATCATGTTGCACATCTCCTCCTTAGTTTATATTTATTTTATTTTTCAGATACCTTTATCCAATAAATTATAATTTAGGAAAGTTTGGTCCCTTGTAAATAATATGATTTTAGTGTTTTTTCACTCATAAAATTTGATAAATTAATTTTATTTAAAAATTTATAAATTTTAATTTATCAGAGAAACAAAGCAACCAATCCCACACTTGACGATCGACACGGAAGTCGGCATTCTAGATTATGGTGGGAAAAACTCAGCTGATTATGATGTCACCTGATCGTCTGTTTACATTAGTTATATTTTAAAATATAACAAAAAAATTAAATAATAAAGTAATTTTTTGTGTTATCTCTAGTCGAAACAAGTAATTAGTTGACCAGGGGTGCAATTATTGTCAAGTGTCCATCCAAGGTCAACTACATGACCTTAGGCTATGGGCTAGTCACATTATGTTAACTATGGGAAGAGCCATGACAATTTATCCCCTTTGTTTGAAAATGCTATTATTATTATATTTTAATTATTTTTTGAAAAAATTAATTACTTAGATTCTTAGAATGACTAAATACAGAGAAATAATTCAGCATCTGCCATTTTTAAAAGGCACTGAGACAAATCTTGAGTAAAAAAAACCTGTAAAAAGCAATAATTTATCAAAAATCAGTGCTAAATCGAGTAAAAAACTATAAAAACGATAATTTATCAAAAATCAGTGCTAAATCTGGCATACAGGTAGAAAAACGATAATTTATCAAAAATCAGTGCTAAATCTGGCATACAGATGAGAAATAATTTATCAAAAATCAGTGCTAAATCTGGCATACAGATGGCACGATGATAGCATATACAAATTACAGCAATATTTATTAAAATAAAAAAATTTTCAATGACATATACAAATTATAGCAATATTTATTAAAAATAAATAAATTTTCAAAACAAGTCAGCATTCATATACATATTAATACTTCTTATAAAATAAAAAATATTTATCACACATTATTTTAAGAAAATAAAAAGAAAAATGGCTAGTAAACAATTATTTTAAATATTTGTGTAATAGAATACCGTATTTCATCACCAGGAGGGCGAATACGATTGTTATTTACATGAGCTATCAGATTACACTTAGCAGATCAAATTACAATATAAATTGTCTTCATCAGTTGGAAAAGTTTTTTAGAATTATGAAGTATTTGGTATTATTAGATGCAGAATATCATCAAGAATATAAATATATAAACATTTTTTTTATCGGATGCCGAAATCAGGAATAATTTGAAAAATGATATAATATTTACATATGCTAATTAGACCTAATTGCTCTCGTATTTTTTTCCTCTTATTCTTTTGATTCTTTATCCAAAACTAAAAAAGGATATCAGAGTACAATAATTGTCCAACAAAATCCGATTTTTTCATGCCAAAAAATTAAAATGCAAAAAAGTTATGGCAAAAAAACAAATCATCATACTTTTTTAAAGCAACCGTGCTATAGATTTGGACGGTTAAAAACATTTTTTTCAGGAGCGAAAAGGTTCCCTAATACACATGGAAAATTTTCTCAACATATAACTTATGTACTTTTCCAAACAATCTAGATCAGTGGTTCTCAACTTTTTTGGCCCTAAGCATCTCTAAAATCCTGATGCCCCTCTGTGATATATAATTTTTATTATTCCAAAAGTGAACTCCTATTCATGTGGACGAAGCCTAAAAGGCCATTAACTTTGTCTAAACAAGCTTCCAAAGAACATGGCATCCATGAAAGAGAAAAATAAATAACAAAAACACAATTGAAATACTGAGGAAGAAATCACTAAGAAATTGTTTAAAAAATAATAATATATCTATTAATTTGGTCTAAACTATCAGGTCTAAACAAGCTTCCAAAGAACATGGTACCCATGAAAGAGGAAATTAAAAGAACAAAAGGACAGTTGAAGTACTGAGGAGGAAATCACTAAGAAATTGTTTAAAAAATAATAATAATAATATGAATTGATATGAAAAAAGAGCAAATAAAGTTTCAAAATTGTTAGGAAGATTCTGATTTTAATTTTAAATATATATGTATGTCACAATATATACTTACATACTATATATGAGGCCCCTAGAACCTAAGAAATGCAAAAAATCCACTGTTAACTCATTCTCAAATTTCCCCCCTTAAAAATCAAATTGCCCCCTTGTGGGGTGTGCACCCTTTTCATGAATTCTGTTGTCATCTATGCTTTCGTGCTTGAATTATAACACCCTTAGGAAAATTTTCCTTGGGTACAGTTTTTTTTTTATACTGTATATGAGGCCCTTAGAACCTAAGAAATGCAAAAAATCCACTGTTAATAACTCATTCTCAAATTTCCCCCCTTAAAAATCAAATTGCCCCCTTGTGGGGTGTGCACCCCATGTTGGAAACCATGGGTATAAACATTAAACATTAATCAAAAACAAATAATATAGTAAGATGTTGCATGTTTCATCAAAATATAAAAAAACATAACATAAAAGTATTTAAATTCAATAAAAACACCATTTGATAATATTTTTTGGAAACTAAACAACTATTTGTCTACTAAATTGCTGCATTATAAAATATTAGTTTACAACTTAGAGGATTTGAATTCATATTAAATTTCATTTCAGCTAAATTTAATTTGATTAGAGTCGGCTCTGAATCTATGAATCCAATCTGTTATTTAAAGACATCTCATCATGCCATTGGTTATATCAATATGTGAGGAAGTTGACTTTGACCTGTCCTATTTTTTTCTCAGCTAAATTTAATTTGATTAGAATCGGCTCTGAATCTACGAATCCAATCTATTATTTAAAGACATCATGCCATTGGTTATATCAATATGTGAGGAAGTTGACTTTGACCTGTCCTATTTTTTTTATTATGCATTCATTCTAACCCACGACTTTGCAAATTTTAACTGAATAAATATGCTTTCTGTTTTAATCATAAGGACCCAGAATTGAATCTATTTCCAATTTGAAATATATATATATATGAGGGGTCCATGTGATGTGAAAAAATATAAATGAAATATTAGTACTAGTTATATTTTTCCATATTAAAAAGGTTTGCTTTAACCCACAAATAAACTGTTATAAACAGTCGTAAGACTATGTGCATGTGTACAGTGCAAAGCAAAAACCCAAACATTGGGGAGTGGGAGATCAGGAGAAATAAGATGTTGAAATATTTGCTTTGAATTTAAGCCGCACCCAAATTTTCTGTCTTAAGAATTTGAATAAAAAGTGCGAGTTAAATTCGAAGTAATACGGTAATATGAAGTGATATGAAAAAACAGCAAATAGTTTCAAAACGACTATGTACTTTCTGATTTTAATTTTAAAAATATGTATGTCACAACATATATTTATATATTGTATATGAGGCCCCTAGAACCATAAGAAATACAAAAAATTCACTGCTAATAACTCATTCTTGAATTTCCTCCATTAAAAATCAAACTGCCCTGTTGTGGGGCGTGCACCCCACTTTGCAAACCATGGATCTAGATCATTATTGACATAGGTATATTATAGACTTGTGCTTTTCTGTACCCTTCTAGCTGGTCCTTGTTTTTGCATAACAAAGTGTTATTCCTAATAAATGTCAATTTCTTCTTATTTTTATTGACTTCTTCATATTAATCATTAATCTACACAGATTCACACCATGATACTGCTTGTTTTCTTCATCTTGACTGATGCTATTATTCTGTCAAGATCTTCATTGCATGTTTTTGTTAATTTCAGAATAGTACTTTGCATATTCATGGGCTTCAATCCACGGGATTATCCAATCTAGTTCCTCTTCTGTCTTAATGTGTTTCTATTCTTTTAAGAAATAACCTAAATTTAGACATTTTGTATGTTTATAGTAGTTCATTTGAATACTTATTTATGAACTTTAGTATAATGTAAATCCACAACGAAGTAGTCTGTATGTAAAATTTTATAAAATCTTAATGTTGTAGAATTATGTCAACATGATGCGATGTTTGATTTGATTTTATGGTTCAATTTTGGTCAAAGATCTTATTTTAAATTAAGTGTAACTAAAAAAAGCTTGATGGCCATTCAGGATGAAAACTGCTATCAAATAGCAGTAATATTTTCAGTGGATGCCAAAAAAAAATAGAATAAAATTTGGTTTAAAAAATCCAACAAATATTCTTTAAATGAATAAATAAAAAATAATTGTTTTGATAAAAAGGAAGGTATAAACTGTAAAATTTTCAGATTTCTTTGACAGAAAATAAGCACAATATGATGATTTATAAATTTCTCAATATCGTTAGGCTTAACTATAGAACATGGCTGACATGGAATGACTATTGATGTTTAACTCTGTCTGGCACTCAAGGGGTTAAACATAACTGCAATAAACTGATTAGGATTGGCCAAACTGCAGTTGTAAAATTCTATTGTTTGTTCCTTCCATGGGTGGCTTATGCTATCAACAGCCACTGTTGGCTGTTGATAGCATAAGCTACCCATGGAATTTTGACTTTGAACAGCTTATGCCATCAATAGCAAGCAACAGGTTAAAAGCAAACAAAATTGTAATAATAAATAAAGTTCTCATATATTAAGAATTACTATTAAGAATAATAAAGAATTTTTATTCTTTATTATTCTCAATAACTAACTAAATGAGCTTTTATACTGATTATCTACTGTATTAGACACAATCCAGGAATGAAAATTATTTATTTAATGTGCTGGTAAAAGGAATAGCCGCAAGAGGGCACACTGCTTCCATTTAATTAATCCACCATTTAGATTTTCTGATATTGTAGCAAGCAGTGGAATCTCTCCTAGCACTTATTTACTGCAATTAATGTTCATATTTTTCATTTGTTAATACTTAATACTTGAAAAAATTCAAACCCAAGAACTTCAAAAAATGAGAATGTGTAAACCAAAAACTAGAATTTTATACTATAGATAATTATAAGGTAATTTATTTAAAATAACAATACAAAAAATAAGAATCACTATATTCCAACTTCTAAAATAATAATCAATTATAAAATATTCTATATCAAAAGTCTGCCTTCTGTTTATAATTCTAACATGCTAAACATCTGGTAGATTTAATAATGCATTTTTTTGCTGTACCATTTTAATTCCCATATACTGTACAGTCTCATTTATCTGAGATAATATGAATCAAGGACACTTCAGATAATAAAAAATCCAGATAATATGGAAAGATTTGGTAAATTACTATTCATTGCAAAAAACTAATTTGAATATATTGTATTAATATAGCATCATGAATAGATAAACTGGCAGTAATATTACAGTATCCAAAAATCAGGTGAAAATATATTAGAAATATTTATGAGAAATGAGTTTCCAGTTCATGAATTTTCACCTAATGAACAATTTTTAAGTATCATTGTAAATCAAGAGAAACCTGTTTAACAGTAGATTATGCATTATAAAAACATATCATTTAAGTATAGAGAAAATGAGATACAGCTTATATGATATCTGATCAATTATATATAACCAAAATCATTGATTCAGCATGAAACAGGTACAGTAGGTGCCCTCTTAACCGGCCACCATGGAACTGAACCCTTGGCCAGATAACGAAATGGCCGGTTAAACAGAATTACATTTACAGTATACAGTATATGGATTTAAGATTCCGGAGCCAGTCGTTCACTGTACTCTTTCCTACACTGAGTTCGTCACAGATACGTTTCACTGGTTAACCTTTGTCTATATATTCTAAAGCATTTAATTTTTGTTCCATCATCACTACATTTCGTTTTTGTTTTTCGCTTATTTTTCCAATGAAAATTTTTTCACAAACTGAATAACAATAACTGAGTAGAAATAACCACGTACACTGCTTGCACAAAGCAATAACAATGTCCACTGCTCAAATAAACAGAGCAATTAATAAATACCTGGAGGGTAGAGACAAACGTTGTGACAGGCAGTGACAATTGCTGTATGAGTATTTTGTTAGCTGAATGGCCGGTTAAACCGACAGCCGGTTGAATCAAGGCCGGTTAAGAGGGCGCCTACTGTACTTTAACTTAATTAAATCAAGATGGCATGAGTTCATCTTTAATGCAAGATAAAGACAAATGTATAATTAAATTAAATACTAACCTTTTCTAACAGCATTTTCTAAACATAGTAGAATTTGTGCTAATCGAATATCTCTTTTTTCAGATGTTTCATCACGGCAACGATATATTTTAATATCATTTCGACAGGCTTTTGCTAGACCCCTGTTTACTTTATAATTATGCACAGTTAACTTCTCCCGCTGAAAGAGTTTTTTCTTACACTAAAAGATTATTATTAAAATTATCAATATAGTTTGATTTATAATTTATATTTTTGATTTCAATAACTATTATACATACATCATCACTCATATCTCTGTCTTCCTTATGCCTCATCAAACAACGATAAACACGACCTTCTCCAGAATTTACTTTTGAACAGAATCTTTCTCGATCATCACGACATGCAAAAAATAATGGTCGATCAAGATGAAAATCATCCCCTTGAAGTTCAGCAATGCGAAGTATTTCATGTTGACACAATGGAGATAACTTTTCTGTTTCTTTTGATAAGCATTCTATAGTTCCTCCTTGAGAATGTAGTTCCTACATATTCAAAAATAAAAATCATTTCACATGTAGCACATTCATATTGCTTATAATAATAAAATATGTTAATATATAATGAATAAAAATTTGATATACTAATTTTCCCTCATTGATTAAGAAACTTGGTATTGTGTAATTTCATTTCACAAAGTTTTTTAACCAAATCAGCTCAACCAGCTCCATATTAAACTGTTACTGTACATTAATCTGTATTAATGTGAAGCTATATTTACACATTTTGAGACAATTTTACACTAAAATAGAAAAATTAAAATTTTGTGCAATTTACAAATTATACATAGAATATTTTTCAATGGAAAGCTTAGATTCAAGTATAGTATAGAAATTTATATAAAACTTTTCTAATTCTATATTATAAACCAAAATCAATATGAATTATAAATGATTTATTTTAATTGTATTCTGAAATTAATACATTAAATGAAATATCATTTTGTGCAATTTTGGGATTTTTTCCTGCATTACATTTAGAGAAAAATTATTCCAAGTAAATAAATTTTTTGGTGAGATAAGTTTAATGGACTTAATGTTTCTTAAATATATATTTTACTATAAATAACAGTCCTGAGCTAGATATCATTTTATGATTTTGGGATGTTTATTTTGCTGTCTCTACAGAAGCATTAATGCAATTAGAAAATAAAATCATATTTTTTCATCTTTTCATAAGAAAAGATGAAAAAAATATATTCATAACTATCCTAATGACTATGATAATTTATTCATTTATTTATTTATTTATAAACACCCTACAAACAAAAGGTACTTGTGGGTGACCCCCGATTTACATTTACACAGAATTGAACATCTTGCAGGCTCTTATAGAAAAGGATCTGTGAGATTTTTCCAGCTTTTTTTTCTTTATATGGAGCAAATTTATTTTTCGTGATTTGATCTGCGGCACATTGTAGATTATAATTTCAGGTGGTAGATTTCCTTTCAAGAATTTCGTTAGCATTTGAATATCATGTTTATTTCTTAGTTCTTCAATAGTAGGTAAATGTAAGATATTAGAGATTGAGTCTTGAGAATTTGATAGATGTATACTATTTATTTTTTTGATGATACGATTCCATACTTCATTCAAATGATTTAGACTTGATACGAGTCCAGCAGCATATAGTTGTATGCCATACACTACAGTAGATACAAAAGCAGCATGAAACCAAGTTTGAAGTATATGCTTATCCTTTACTCTTGCGAAGTATCTTGATGTAAATGCATATTTTCTATTTAATTGATTTATTATGTTATTAATATGAAACTTATAGGACAGTCGATTATCCAGAATTACACCAAGATCTTTATGAGATTCTACTGGAATAAAACGTGTATTGATGTGTGTGTTGCTGCTGATACTTCTATTATGTAGGGCAAATATCATATATTTAGATTTATCTTCGTTGATCATCATGTTGTTTTCAGTAAACCAATCTTTAAGTTTTTCCAAATCATCAAAAAGAACATGACTATTTATATTTAGTATTTTAAAATCATCCGCATAAGCAATAATTGTTGATTTTAAATTTAATTGAAAAACTGGATTCATATAACACACAAAGAGAAAGGCGCTGAGTTGAACCCTGCGCATTGCCTATGGTTGGTTCGAAATCTGATAAATACACAACCTCTTAAAAATTCTGTATTTTCTATTCTGTAAATATTTTATGATCCAGTAAATAAATATATATTCAATATTAGTATTTTTCATTAATCGTTTAAATAAAATGTCAATTTGTATGGAGTCAAAAGCACCAGTTATATCAAGAAAAAGAACATGAGTATGATGATGATTTTCCCAGTTGTTATAAATCATTTCCGTAAACTGAATGAGATTTGAAATTGTAGAATTTGTTCTTAGAGCATAATGTTGAAATTTTATACTGTATATTCATCACTATCCTATAAAAATATAATTATATTTGATTTCTAGGACTGTCTTTTATAACAATAGTTTAAATCTTTTTTTTTTTAAATAATGGTTCATCTTATGCTATTCTTTATTTACAATTAGATCAATTGATAGCAGAAAGTATGGATAACATTGGAATGGTGCAAATTTTAGACATTTAAACAATAAAATTTATCATTGTCATAGACTACCTATAACAAACCCATGGACAATTAGTAGTTCATGGGTCTGTTATAAATGTTAATAATCTGTGACTTTTAGGTTGAAAACATTAATCTAGAAAATAAGTTCTGTATGAATTTTTATGTTAAAAAAATCTCCTTATTTAAGAAATGCATAATGAAAAATAAATACAATTATAGATAGTTACAAAATTATAAAATTCTACAACTACCTAAATCGATTCTTTTATTTTGAAGAAAAATTTTAAAATTAAATTATCAGTACTAAATAGCAGTATCAATAAAAATATTATTTTTTTTTGTTATTTCAGATGTTTTCAATTTCACAAACCAAAAATGTTTTGGTATTAGAAAACATCTGAAATAATGTAAAATAAAAGTAATATTTTTATTTTACATTATTTCAGATGTTAAACTAACTATTTAGTGCTGATAATTTAATCTTATAATTTTTTTTTCCATCTTTTAATTTTTCTTTTAAAGTAATAGTTAATTTTGGATTATTCAAATACATAAACATACATAATTTATTTTAAGTACATAAACATAATTAAAATAAATTTTGAAAAGTTTATCATAATTCTTACCTCAGAATTTATATCTATTCGACCACATTGAAATTTATTGATGTCACTATTACAAGCATCTGTAAATTTGTATATTAATCTATAATCACTAAATATAATAGTTTCCATTTTTTTTAAAAATGAACGACATTCAGCATCTGTATTATTTTCCATATAATCTATTAGACATGAGAGCATTTGACTACGAGCTCCTACTGGTTTACATTCTTCATGCTAAAATAAAGGATATTGATAAATAAAAAATTTCTTATCATTAATAATAGTTCTTTTATTTACCATCTTTGATTTTTTAAAACTATATACCTGTTGTAAAAATTTCCGACACATACTATTTGCTGCATTGACAAAGCGTTCATCTAATGTCAAGTTTCTTTTATAATTCCATATTAACTATAAAATAAGATATTAATTATTATTAAATATAATTTTTATTGATAAACATTAGTTATAAATAAATAAAAAAGATCGGAAGAGCGATATCAGTGATAATGAATGTACAGAAATGAGTTTTCATAGTAACATGTATAAAAGGCATGAAGAACAATGAAATTTGAGAAAAGTTTGAGAGAAACCATCATAAAACAATAGAAACAAAAACAAAAAGTACTAGTGTCTTTTCATACATTTATATTTTTTTTTTCAAAATTTAAAAGCCTTATAGGCATTATAATTTAATATCTTTAACAATATTAACAACAGACTCTTAAAAAAATTTTTAATAAATTTAATTTCTTCTTGTCTAAATACAAGATGTTTCTAAACTAACTATTATGTTTAAATTAGAAATATTAAAAAATATCTTTATACTGGTATAATGGTTATGCATATTGTTATTCAAATTCATGTTTTTGCATATCCCAATTTACGATAAGGAGAATGACAGTAGTGGTAATTACTGTCATACAATTTATCATATCAATGCATGTTCAATTTATCATATCAGTGATGATGAATGTACAGAAATGAGTTTTCATAGTAACATGTAAGATAAAAGGCATGAAGAACAATGAAATTTGAGAAAAGTTTGAGAGAAACCATCATAAAACAAGTCCTGCTGACAAAGCTATTCATAAATTAGAACACAAATTTCTGAAGAATAAATCTGTCTTTGATGAAAAAAGAACCGGGCATCCAAAAGATTTGACAAAGTACTAAATTTGCTTCAAGAAGCATTTGAAGAGGATCCACAATTATCAATTTAAAGAAAATCCTATAGATCAGCAATTTCACAAACAATGGTTTATAGAATTCTGTGTTATTATTTAAAATTTAATATTTGATTGCTTTGAGCTCTGTAGAGACACTAATGATGGCCATGTAGAACTAATCATTAACTCTTTCATGCCAGATATTTCAATTTCTGCTTATAATTATATCCCTGCAAGTAATTAAAATCGAGCTTAATTAAAATGGAATATATTAAAATTATAATGATATCTCATTTAATTTTTGATAAACTCTCTCGAAATTTTCAAATCTTATAGAATACTTCATTCTCTTTCTAACAATGCAAGCATTATTTTGGAGTTTTATCTTTTTTATAACTTTTCATTCCTTACACAAGATCACAGAAAAAACAATTTTTTTATACAAAATCTTAGTCATCCAATGATTGATATTTTTAGATGGCCATATCTCCTCTAAGCAAAACAAGCTATGAATGAAGAAATTCAGCTGAAATTTGCAAAAATTATTTAAAAAAACCAAGAGTTACATAACTTTTGTTGAATGAGATTAAGTCATAATTATTAAAAACATTACATAAATTCAATGAAATATTGTCATTTTTATTAATATTTCATATTTATTAACGTATTCTTACATCATTTATGCAATTTTTAGCAGTACTTTTTATAAATTTTTAATTTATATCAAAAAATCCTAACATATACAAAAATGGTCTTATACATAAAAAAACTGTATTATTATTTATGTTGCTTTAATTGGATTGGAGATGGTTTATTCATACAAAAATGGTCTTATCTCATACATAAAAAAACTGTATTATTATTTATGTTGCTTTAATTGGATTGGAGATGGTTTATTGTAGCAACAATTCAACATGTCGCAGGGTAAATAGAGTTGGCTATAATTTCCCAGGATATGAGTGACTGCTATAAAGCAATAAAAGTGCCATGCCTATTTAAATGATTGCAGGGTGTTTCTGTTTCATTTTTCATAATTTTCTTCTAAATTTTGGTGAAAATGCAACAAAAAATAAACAATTAAGATATATTTTAGTTTATTTTAACAGAATTAATCAATATTTCCCTATTATCTATAATATTTTTTCATTTTTCAGAATTTTATATCTCATCATACAAAATATTGAATTTTTACTTAAAATTTCATTATTATTATTTATCTCATCCCAAAACCAGAATAGCTTTGATATATTAGACTAAAAAATCAACAATATGGGATAAAAAAAAAATTCAAATTCTACCAAGCAGTTCCATTCAAAATAACATTTGTAAAAACTAATTTAAAAAAATATTTCAATAATTGAAAACTTTAGGAAACCACCATCAAAAGCAGACATTTTCATTTAATTAACATGAAAAAACCAATTCATAATAACTGGATTAATAAAATCAGGACTGAATTTTTCTAACCCTTTTATATGGTTCTTTTACTACATCGTTTTGACATTTGTACATGTCCATGGCACACAAGCATAATTAAATCATGAAGTTTATTTACAGCAAAGGCACTGAAGGGGTTAAGATATGCAAGTGAGATGATGGGTGAGTTCTTTTCTCCATCCACAGAAGGCCTCCATTTTATAATTTGACTAGATTTGATATGTGATTACCCACTTCTCTCTTACAGTGTATTGGTGAACTAATGTTATTCTGTAATTTATTTCAGAAAATTGTCAGATGATAAATTCCCACTAACCAAACAGCTGACTATTTAGTTTTATTTTGATTCTTGTAGTGTGAAGACTTATTGTATGAATATAAATATGAGCATTCGAATGCAGCAGCAGATGAAACTAAATGTGCTAAGAAAAAGTTCTTACTATAGCAAGCAACATAAGTATTTTTGATTTCATGATAGATATCATTTTCAGAATGATGAAAAAGATGGAACTTTATATGGAGCAAATAAAAAAGTGTATAAAGAGGCCAACTTCCAAATAGTTTTTCTTCTATATGGAATTTGTGGAAGAATATTGAAAACAGAAAGAAACTAAATAATAGGAAGATTATTGAAAACCTCTTTGAAGACAGTTGCTGTATATAATTGATAATCCTTCTACATAAATATTTAGAAAAAAAATAGAAAATGCTATAGGGAAAAAATTGACACACATTCATAGAAATACATTATTTAATATTCTGAGAAATGACAAGGACTGTAGAGATAGAAAAATACCAGGTGTGCATGAGATTCCTCTCACCAATAATGATAAAGAAACAAACAAACTTTATGTAAGATATCTCTCAAGATCATTGAATAAATGAATTAAAGGAAATATGAATGATATTGATAATAAGTTTGATTATTACAATATCATTCATATTTCCTTTAATTCATCATTTTTATCACAAGAGTGCCATACACTGACACTAACATTCATTGGTAAGATGCAAAATTTTTAAAGATAATAGAACTCTTAAAAGAAAAGTGACAGAGAGTTTACAAATTTTCAAAAGGAAAACACATTATGGGATGGCCATTAATAAGATGAAACCAGGTTCCATAAATCAAACTTGGTTATGGTGTGAGAAAAACTGTATGTTCTTTTTGCTGTACTTACTCTTGTTAAATTTTTGATCCCCATAATGTTAATTTTCTTAATTTAGAATAGGCAAGACTTTAGTAACGTATGATTTTTTTTCTATTATTTGTAATTTTAATTTAATATATTCACTTAAATTATATGTAGTTTAGTTCTTTTTGCTGTACTTCCTCTTGTTAAATTTTTGATCCCCATATGTTAATTTTCTTAATTTAGAATAGGCAAGACTTTAGTAACGTACGATTTTTTTTCTATTATTTGTAATTTTAATTTAATATATTCACTTAAATTATATGTAGTATTTTCAATTTATACTTATTATTATTATTTTTGTAATTTTTGATTTACCATGTAAATCTGCTAGTTTAACCAATCTTATGTGCAATGCACATATCAACTTATTATTGTACCATCTTTTTTGATTGTTTATTTTTTGTTTTGAAAAGTTGGTTACTATAGTGATGATTTTTTTAGACTATATTCTTTATTTATGTTTGAACTTTTACTTTGTATGTATAGCTGATGAGGGCTTCAATAAAGTGCCAAAAGCAGTTCCAAAAATTCTGCTAGTGTTTTTTTATTATAATATGTTCCTATACTTAACTAGCTATAGTGCTTAACTGAAAATTTGATATTTTCAGTTAAGCAGTTAATTGATATTCTTTGTAATAAATTAGGACTTTTGATAAGATGATATATGCTATTTCATTACCAAAGAATATAAAACTGTGAAGTAAAACAGAACAGTATAGAATGCATTAGAAGAAAAATGTGTAAATATTTGATAAAAATAATTAAAAAAACAAGGAAAGCAGAATGAGCTGGATACAAATTTCCCCTATATCTGAATCAATACATAAAAATTCTTATTTATCTCTCTGTGAAGAAAAATATATAAATATTTGATGAAAATAATAAAAAAAAATATAGAAGAATAAATAAAGATAGTAATACTGTTGAAAAGTAACAGAAATAAATAAATATAAAATAAAACTGGAAGCGAGTGAAAAATGATTAAGGGAAGCTCAGACAAAGCTGAATACATCATTTGTATGTAAAAGAGGATAGGATAATTAAAAAATATGCATGTATATATACAGGGTGAACCTAAAATTGGATAGAATGTTCATGGGGCAGTGAAAACAAGGATAACAATAGTAGATTTAGAAAGAAAACAGGAAAAATATGCAAAAATTGAATAGTGAGAGAGATGATTCACATATAGGGGAAATTTCAGTCTAGCTCATTCTGCTTTCTGTATAAGCATTCTTTCTCTATTTACAAATGTAAATAGCAAAGATACAATATAAAAACAAAAAATGTAATTACTATTACAAACACAATAAAAAATTCAAAAATGAGGTTACTATTACCAATGCAATGTTCTTAAATGATAAAAATTAAGTGATTTGTGTTTGATTAAAATGTGTATTTAAAAATGAGGTTACGTAATAGTAACCTCATTTTTAAATTTTTTATTGTGGTTTTTTATTGTGGTCATTTTTAAATTTTTTATTGTATTTTTTAAATTGGTAATACAATGCAATGTTCTTAAATGATAAAAATTAAGTGATTTGTGTTTGATTAAAATGTGTATGTTCTAATTATGCCAAAGTACACAATTAAAGAGGGCAAAGTTTGATTGAACAAGCTAAAAGTTTGATTTGCATAATTAGTTAAAAATGATTAAATAAGTTTATATAGTAAATAACTTTCACGAAAAAAAGGAGAAGATGCAATTTAAAAAAGATTATGGGTAGAAAACAATAATACACTTCTTGAAATACTTTTCATTGTGGATTCTACCTATTAATGTTTATTATATTCAAATTTAAAACTTCAAGAATTTTTGTATAAATACAAATTTCTTGATTTACACCCTTGGACAAAAGTTGTTCATTTTAAAAAAATTAAAATTACAATTAAATATAGATTAAATATACAATGTTACAAATAGCAATTTCAATCCCAGGATTCAGGATTAGTAAATGAAAAAAATCCTGGGATTTCATTTATTTGGTAAAATAATCATAAATCATCATTTACCATATCCTTTCATATAATTCTTCCCATTTTTAATATGCCAAAATATGGATTTAGAAAATTAAGTAAATTTTATTATGAATTTAGTATAAAATAGCATATTAGTTTCATTATAATGCAAAGGTTAAAAAAAATTCAACAGTAGAAAATAAGATACCCCTTACATCCAAATTTCTGAAACAACAAAATTAATTTCAGTAAAACACTTAGTTTTTAAAGTTCTGTCATTTTATGATGTACACTAAGCACAGTGTAGATCAGTGGTGGCCAACCCTGCACCCACAGGCATAAGTGCACCCGCGGTTGATCTGTTATGCGCCCACGGCAAGATTTCCAAAAAATTAATTTAAAAATATTTTTTATAGAATCAATGCAAAATTGATTCAAACATAATAAGTACCTTCAAGCCAATCTATAAAAGAATCAAGATTTCATTAATATTAGAGCATTTAATTAAATTTATTAAAACATCATTAGGTTTATTTTCGAAACTGCCTGGCACACTAGCTAATTAAGACTGAGGATGTGGCAGAAAATCTTAAAAACATGCTGAACCATGTGAGGTGCCAAATCACAAAATGCCAGATTAGAGATTAAACCTGTATTATTTAACTTGTAAATTTTTATTATAAATTTTAAATCACAAAGATTTATTTGGCATATAAAATAACCAAATAAACATATACTTATTAAAATGAAACACAGTGAAATTTCAATTATGACTCAAATGAAAAAAGAATGAATAGAATAAATAAAAAGTCAGATAAACAAAAGGCTCTAAACTAACCTAAAAAATTTCTTTTTCTTCTAGTGGTGTGGGTGGGGAAAGTGAATGTATAATGACGTTTTGAAGTATATTAATTATTCGAATTGGAGCAAAAAGCCCATTGATACAGGTATATGATAAGCATAAAGATTTAAAATTTTTCTGTTGAGCAGCATTATATTGAGTACAGGTCAGCAGCACATGCTGAATTCTGAAAGGAACTTTGTGGGTAAGTACTCTGGAGAAGATGTTGCTGTAAGAAAATGCATGTGGGTCAGTCAAGTATATCCAATTCTCATTCTTCTATTTATGACATTAAAACTTCAATCAGGATGGATATTGGGTTCATCTAATAGTATTTGAGCATGACTGAACATAATTTATTATGGATCTGTATCTCACTTATGTTGCCATAACCTGTATTTGTATGTTGATCACCTACTTTAGAATCATATAAAGTATTTTCGTATATTGGGAAGTGAAAGGATCCTGAAAGAAGAAAAATGAAAGATGGAACATTTCAGAAATAAGATACAACAGGAAAGAAAGAACTCAATGATGTGCAGAATAGTATGTATTAGGTAAATTCATTTGAATTTTTCTGGTACATATCATTTTACACATCAGAGATGAACATGAAAAGATGCACTTACTCAGTCACTAAATAATTTGAATTGTTATTCTATGAGTGTTATTTTAGTGACATTATTTCACACAATTTCTACTGTGCTTTT
This sequence comes from Olivierus martensii, assembly GCA_000484575.1. Taxonomy (NCBI): domain Eukaryota; kingdom Metazoa; phylum Arthropoda; class Arachnida; order Scorpiones; family Buthidae; genus Olivierus; species Olivierus martensii. The sequence goes on from AYEL01086194.1 coordinate 23,094, forward strand.
TGCTATCCTTGTTATCTGATTGAGAATTTTTCAAAACAATAAACAATGTAGTGAAATTCCAAGGCTGCAACTGCTGTAAATAGTAGCTAAATTTTTGGCAATAAATTTATTAAAAATTAAACAATATTAAATCCAAGTGTGAAACATTGGTTGAATAGATTCATATCTAATCTGATTCTAGATGAGAAATCAAAATAAAAAAACCAAGCACCTTATGATTTGTTATAGAAAAAGTTGGATAATAGGGATCAAATAACTGAGATTTCATTGTAATCCTATTAATTTTTATCAGAAGGTTTATTTCTAAACAAAAGAAAAAAATATGTTTTAGTAAAAAATATAAAATTTTTTTGAATATAATGAAATGTTTTATTATATTTAACAATAAATACTGAACAGAATAACAAAAAAGAAAAATCACAAAACCAAATTCTTGCTCAAAAATTCAAATTTCTGAGTTTGGTTGAAATAGATTCAGTTGAATCAAAAAATTCTAAAAATATTAAATATATTCATAAGTTTTAGAGATATGATAATTTATGTTGAAAATTTAATTAAGTATTTATCAATTAAACAATAAGCCTGATTTAATTAAAGATTAAGTTGATTTAATATCATTTTTAAATATAAGTAAGTTATTTTTGATATTTACCAGCAGAATGTAATGGTGTTCTACCAGAAATATTATCATGAGTTAAAATATTAGCACCCTCATTCAACAAAATTTTAACACAATCAACATGGCCCTGAAAAGCAGCTAGATCTAAAGCAGTACGTCCATTGCAATCTTCTGCATTAACATTGTGAATATTATTCAAGAGTAAATTTAAACATGATGTATGTCCTCCATATGCCTATAAATTATGAAAAGGAAAGAAATTAAGCTTTTACATGATATTTAAAACAATATTTGAATTTTATTATTAAATCTATTTGATATAAAAAGCTGTATTAAATTTATGAATCATACTTACAGCCAAATGAAGTGCAGTATAATATTGCACAAGTTCACCCTGATGTTCTAATTTTGTAGCCGATAAAAGCTTAGAGAAGAAAAAAATTTTTAATTTATAAATTACAAATATTTAATTGAAGTTACTTTTATTAATAAAACAAATACTTAAATATTTTGAAAATACTCCAGCATTTAATTAATATTTGGTTATAAGTAGTAGATTTTACTTATAAATTTTGTTATTTAACTTTGGTTTTTAGACAATTTATTTGATAATATTAAATTTGATAATAATTAGTACTTAACTTATGACTGCTTGTATATACAATGGCAATACCATTAATAAATTCTATTACTGATCAATGTAATTGACAAAGAGTTTGAGTGTTTGCCTAATGGTCTGATATATAAAAAAGATCTTTTTGTATTTGATTCTTATATTTTTGTTTTTGCTATGTTTATTATGATAAAGTGGAGCATAATAATAAATATTGGTAGTGGACAATCTATAAATTTTGGGAATTTCTATTTTATGATTACTCTGATTTACAATGGCAAGGTTTGAATCAAATCCTATTATAAATCAAGGATTACCTAGCACACTGAAAGGCAAAACTTACAAACACAAAAAATATCTAAAAAGTTTTAAATGAAATTAATTGAAATTTCAAGAGATTTGAACATTATTATTTCAATCAAACATTATATAAATTAAAAAATTTCATTTTTTTTTAAATTTAGGAAATAAATTTTAAAACAACTAAAATAATCACTATAATAATCTAGCTAAAAACTATGACAACTAATCTTAATAAGGAATATAATCATTTCAGACTACAATGCAAGCTTCAAAGTGCCTTCTCATATTAGCCATAAGATTATCAAAAAGTTCTGAGCATGTTAATAACCATTTATGCAAAAAGACAGTCAAGCTTAACAAGATTTCTGGGTAGAGTTGGAACAATACGATACAATACGATATATCGTGTATCATCGATTTACTCGTCTCGATATTCTGATATTTTTTGACGCTGATATATCTAACGATACGATATCATACTTACGATAATTTAATTGTTTGTGTATGTATCTAAATCAATGGTTAAATTACATCGGTTAAAGATAATGGCCGATTTCGTTAAACAGTTTTAACTCTTTTATTAAAATTATTTTCCGATATTTTTTGACGCTGATATATCTAACAATACGATATCATACTTACGATAATTTAATTGTCTGTGTATGTATCTAAATCAATGGTTAAATTATATCGGTTAAAGAATTGGTTAAAGATAATGGCCGATTTCGTTAAACAGTTTTAACTCTTTTATTAAAATTATTTTAAAATATTATTTCAATGAAATTAAATAATAAATTTGATGATAATCAATAATTAGTAAACACCTTATTTGATAAATCAACAGAGTCTGGCATGATATTTGTGATTGGTGAGCTGGCAGCATTAGAAAGACTATTCTGTCCGTTTACATCATTGATTTTGGTTTTCATTCTACTTGGATCAGCCAATATTAGATCACCATGAAGATCCAATAAAATATTGGATAAATGCAAGTTTTTGCTATCCAAATTTATCAAAGATTGCACTGAAGTATTTGATTATATCAGCCACATCAGTGCTTGCTGAACATTTGTTTAGTAAGGCAGGTCAAGTGATATGTACAAAAAGAAGCAGGTTGAAGCCTGAATTAATTTCAACGATTTTGATGCCAAAATCATCAATAGAATCAAATTTCTGTTGGTTTTTAATTGCATCTGGCAACTAAACTAGTTTTAAAGGAAATTGTTGTTTGTATTTTTTCCCTAAATATCATATTGTGATATTTTCAACATCATCCCAAAATATCATGATATCAAACATCGATGAATATCCGTAACGGAATATCACCGATACGATATTTTTTTGTATTGCACATCTTTACTTCTGGGAAGAAGGAATAATGGCAGCAATCTTTCTTTCAACTGTATGTTCAATTAGATTTAAATCAAGAGATTTGGCTAGCCAATTTATTCAATTAATCCCATTCATAAAAGATATGGTCCATAAAGAAATGAATATGTGGGTAAACATTATCATTCACCAATATGAATTCTGAACTCATTGCAATTGCAAATGGAAGAAAATATGATTCAAGGATCTGATCATTGTTGTCAATTCAAAGTGTTTTCCTCAAAGATCTGTGCAGTCATTGATAGTGATCCTTGCCCACACAATAGATCATTTCTGAAATAATAATTTTTCTGCTATTTGATATCTGGTATCACATCCTTTTCAGATAAAAGCCTCTTTAGAATCAAACTGAAGGATAAATCTGGACTAATCTGTAAACAGAACTTTGCTTTACATGTCGGTGTCCCAAATGACATGTTATTAACACTAATTTAAATGTGTCCTTTTCTGAACTGGGGACAAGAGGGACAAGAAAATAAAAATTGCTGGTCTCTTTGCATATGAGCCTAATTCATTAAGTCTTCTGGTCAGTTTGCCTTCAAATTCTCCTTTCAACAACTTCAGCAAGTTCAGAAACATGCTGACAACATAACATACTTCTATAATACTTAGCAATTATTGGCAAGAAAAGTTATCGTCTTGAGTTCTTGTAGCATGATGTTCTTCAACAAACCTTCTATTGATGTTCCCAGCATCCTGAAGCTGTTACCATAACATTGATACTATCAATTTTGACACACATAATTCCTGGCCATTATCAGCTTGAGTTGGTCCCATATCTATCCAAGTCCTGTCATTGCAAATAATAGTATCCTGAAGCTGTTACCATAACATTGATACTATCAATTTTGACACAATTCTTGGCCATTATCAGCTTGAGTTGGTCCCATATCTATCCAAGTCCTGTCATTGCAAATAATCAGCTAAGCAATATCTATTAGGCATTTTTTAAGATTTGGCTATTCCAGAATTAGAGGAAAAATTTTCAAAAAGTAAAAAAATTAGTTTTTTTGTAGTGCAACTTTTATAGCAACTCAAAATTTGCATTTTGCCAATCGCATACAATATTTTAAACATTATTTACAAATTAAGCATGATTTATATACATGTAGTTCCCAATTTTATAAATTAATTTGTTCTATAAACTGATAATATAAACCTACTAAATTATGTATAATAAATTCATAAAAATAAAGCACTATAAACAGTAAAAAAAACAGCTTTTTTCTTTAAACTTTACTGCTTGTAATGCTTTGTTTTTACAAATTTAATTTGTTTATTGAGCATACTCATAAAGCAGATATTTATTTTCTGTAGATATAATTTTAAAAATGAGTTATGTTCTCAACAATAGAATTTTGATGATGATAATATTAAGGCCAATAAAGCAATAGTTTAAATTAAAAAATTATTTATATACCTAAAGAAATGAAAACAGTCTTTAAAATCAAACTACTTATAATAATAATGAAATTATTTGTCATATAAATGTTAAAAATTTTTATTTTTCACTATTATCAGATAATGAAAAATAAAAATTCAATCAATATATCAGCTTTTATACAGATGAATTATTGCCTTAGATATAATCCAGAAGAACAATAGTTAACATTCTAATAAAACTATGGTGGATAGAGGGCATACTACTACTTCTTGTTTGGCATTTTGATTTTATCCATTTTGTAGCAGATGATTGTGCATCTATACAAATAATTATGTACATGTCTAAAATGCAGCATTTATGAATGTTTAGTATTTATTGCAAGTAATGTTCATATTTTTCAATTTTTTTGATACTTGATTATTAAAAAAATTCTTAAATCCAGAAACTGATGAAATAAAAACTTATAAACCAAGAACTACCTATACTACTTTACAACATTTTTAGATTTCATATTTTAATATTCAGAAAATTTATGAAAAATGATTTATAACTTAAATTATTGTTCTCCAATATGTTGATGTGTTTTTAGTTATAACAATTAATTTTTATTTTGATATTTTTGGATGTTTTTTCAGATTTTTAGATCAAGAATCAACAGGTTATTAGGAATTCCAATATGGCTTATGGCAAATTCTGGATTATTGTAGAGTTAGTTTCCATTAAATTGACATTGAGTTTGAAAAACTGACTATTTATTGATTTCTTTATGATGTACAGTCAATTCTCAATGCACAATATTGTATTATTAAAAAAATAATAACTTTCAAATTGCTATTTTTTAGAATTTCTTTAGAATTTTCAGTAATTTGAAATGTATACAAGTACTCCTCAGCTTACAACCATTCATATTTATGATGGTGATATAATCAGATTCAATTCTAAAGTGATTTTTATTTTGATATTTTTGGATGTTTTTTCAGATTTTTAGATCAAGAATCAACAGGTTATTAGGAATTCCAATATGGCTTATGGCAAATTCTGGATTATTGTAGAGTTAGTTTCCATTAAATTGACATTTTTTTTATTTTGATATTTTTGGATGTTTTTTCAGACTTTTAGATCAAGAATCAGCAGGTTATTAGGAATGCCAATATGGCTTATGGCAAATTCTGGATTATTGTAGAGTTAGTTTCCATTAAATTGACATTGAGTTTGAAAAACTGACTATTTATTGATTTCTTTATGATGTACAGTCAATTCTCAATGCACAATATTGTATTATTAAAAAAATAATAACTTTCAAATTGCTATTTTTTGAATTTTTTTAGTTTTCAGTAATTTGAAATGTATACAAGTATTCCTCAGCTTACAACCATTCATATTTATGATGGTGATATAATCAGATTCAATTCTAAAGTTTATGTCATCATTTACTCCATTTCCTTTTTTCTTCTTTTGAACTAGCCTCTTTAGCCAAATCCATTTGCAATAACCCTTGCAAATTTCTCATAGGTATGGTTCTTGAATATCACCTTCAGGGTATGCATTAGCATTATCTAGTTTACTATTAGTTATTTACATATTTTTTTAGAAAAGAATTTCCAACCCACATGCCCTTGTTGACTGAATAATTTGGTTTGTTTTTGAATATTAATTACTTGCTTAGTATAATTTGAAGAACTTGAATTGCTGAGTTTAAGTTGTAAGGATTTAAACTTTTGTTTACTTTTGAATATAAATTTATTATTATTTTTTTTTGACTAATTCTGTATATAATTCAATTGTTTTTTCATTAATTTCAAATTTTGAAGTTTGAATAAAATGTTAAATTGATACTTCTTTAAAGGATTCTTCTTTATTTATGAAAGTTAAAAATCATTGATAAGAAAAAGAATATTTTAAAAATTTAATAATCTTTCTTTTAAATACTTCTGATTTATCATCTTTATAATAATAAATCTTTATTATAATTTTTTTTCTAATTAATTTAATAAAAATTGATTTCATAAAATCAGATTTTTCTAATAAATTCATCAAAACAATATAAAAAAAAGCTATTGCAGTTTTTAAATATAACAAGCAATTATTTCATCATAATACAAAATGAATGATGTAATATAATAATAGCTCAGACTGATTTACTACTTAATAAACAACAACAAGAATTAAAATAATTACAAAATAATCAAACTCACAGTTTCTAAGGCAGTTCTTTTCCCGTTTGTTGATGCATAATGTATGGCACAATATCCATTTTCATCTTTTATGCATGCATCTGCTCCAAATCCCAAAAGAGTGCTAACACATCTTAAAAATAATATTTTTATTGCTATTTAATTAGAATTCATTATTAAAAAATAAAAAATTATTATTGAATACTTATTATATGTAATTTATGTTTTCTATTTATATCACCAATAATTTCAGAAATGGCTGTGTATATTCAAATAATGTAAACCAGATATTTAGTCATACAGTATTTTATATCATACTAAAATATTGTATGAAAATATGTTAATAGAGAGAAAGATTTAGCCTCTTCAATTTTATTTAATTGTCACTTCTTTACTAGAGTCAACAATTAAATAATTCAATACAAAATTTAAGATAATTATTATATGATATATTATTTTGAAATAACAAATCAATTATAACAAATGTAACTCAAAAACTATTTAAGATATAAATATGAAAATTTGCTAGTTTACACAACATTTAATTCTGAATCTTATGAAGAAAAACCCAAACTTAAAAAAAATCAATAAATTCTAGCACTACTTAGCAAGTTAAAAATGTATTTTATTATTTGAAATGTTTTCAGTAAATACCATCATCAGCAATATTCCAATAATTACATTTAAAAGAACATTAAAATTAAACAGACATTGTTATGTGTCATTAATTTCAAACAAAAATCATATGCTTAAGAACAAATATTTATAAAATTTATATTTAAAATTACAATAAAATAGAGGAATAACTAAATTAATAGAACTCTAGCAATAACAAATTATTGTCTAATATGTTTTAGAACTGCCCTTGTTTATTATGAAACTTCAATATATCTTACATACTATGTATAACATACAACCATGCTACCAAAATGTCTTCTGTTGATTTAGTGTTAATTATATTATTGTTTCTATATCTTTTTAAAATTTCTAGCATTTCAGTAAGAAACCTTTCTTTTTGAGTCATAGACTGTCTAACTATTTTAGGATTCTGCTATCTTATCTCCCTCGATGGCATCTCCACCTTGTCGTGGTGAGGGAGCTTGCGTGTTCCAATGATCCTGAGAGCTATACCGGCGGTAGCTTTGCTACTGGTAGGGTCTCCCATGCCGGAAAGGTCGAAGGTAAGGGGCCAGACTAAGAGAGAGCCCTACCCAAACTAAAGTGTATGGTATCGTGCTGAGAGTTGAGTGGCACTGGGGTAGTTAAAAATGTAGTGTCGTTAACGATCCCTTCAGGGCACCAGGCGAAACCCTGTCGTAGTTAGCCTTACGCCCATATTGGGGGATAACCAGGTGGCGACTTTTCGTGTTTCCCCCAGTTTTACTTTTGGCATGGATGGTCAAAATTTTATTTCTAAAACTTTTGCTGGGGAATCTGCTTCTTCGCCTCATCTTGGAGGTGGAGTGGTACCTCATCTGAGAGTGCCGGAGTCACTATTGTTCCTCTGGTTGGTGGGGCGACGGAGCAGGATCTTCGGACTACTCCTGCCTTAAAGTGGATAGAATGAATGAAATGGAGAGTGAAATAACTTTTATGTATATATCATTTATATATATTTTATATGCAAAAATTTAAAATTTTGTTCAAGATAAATAACTGACAAAAATTTTGAATAATTGATATATAAAAATAGAATATTACTGTATTATTATTATTATTATTATTATATTAAATATATTTTACAATAATAATAATAATAATATAATAATCATACACATGCATGCACACACAACTTAGCAGTTTGTGCATATGCTTTGTACCATCCATTTCTAAGTCACAGCAATGTCACATATAGGATATTTTGTGTTTCACTGTAATATTATAAGAACACGTTACATCAATGTCATTTTGATGACATCATAATTATGTTACAATGATATCATATAGGTTCAATTATGAAGTTATCCCAAATTCAAACTAAAAGTCTGAAGGATTTAAATATATACTTTTTTGCATCTCAAAAATCTATCACTTTATGATTAGCCTTGTCTCAGAACTGGTCATTTTAGCAAATGAAAATGTTTCAGTTTAACTCAGAGAACTTCAGATTGAATTTGAGTCTCACTCCTTGAAAATTTATGATGATGATTTCAAATATAAAACGTAACAGATAATGATAATAGAACTGTTTATATTCTCCTATGTTAACAAGGAATGCCTTATTCAAATTTTGAAACATGCAATCATTATAAATTTGTCATTAAATCTGGATAAATTTTCATAAATCAAATTTTTGGAATAAATTATATTTGCTTGTAAAATTTAGAATCTTGTAAACTGAGAATGGCTTATATTATGTTACATAAATATTTTTATTTCTTTATATTGCAGGTTCAAATGAAATGCAATAGAAAAAAAATGTACTAGGATAACTATTTAAAAATAATATAAAATAAATCAGGGTAAAAAAAAAACTAAATCAATCACTAGTTTAATTCAGTTATTTTTTTACTTAATGAATAACATGAATAAATAGTTGATAATTAATAAAATCCTATAACAAAAACACATCAGCTCTAAAAAAATTGTCAAATATTTAAAGTTTTTTCATGTTTTAATTATAAAATTTTTATTATTAATAATTATTATAATTATGTTTTTATAAAAAATTCAAAAATTATAGAAATGAACAATCCGATTCCATAACATCATCGATATAATGTATTAAAAGGATATATTTTAATTAACTTTTCGAATAAATTTAAATTCTGGAAAAAAAAATTCTGAAGTACAGTAATTTATGTTGAACTGTCAGTAAAAATGAGTTTCTGATGCAAACTATTTTTATTTTCGTACAATTTAAATTTAAATGACTTCGTATCTCCGTTAAATATAGTTTTCTTTTTTTAAATATTTTTAAGAAACATAAAGTTAAAAAAATTAAAAAGAAATAAAATAAATATGTACATGACAAAATATATGATTTAATACAAGAAACAGCGTAGAGTATCGCGATTTACTATATCCATTAAAAACTAGAAGTATGAGAACATAAAATACGGTTTTGACGTTGAAAATAGTGATATAATCTTTCCTTCTTTTTCTCTTTCTTGGATTATTCGCCTTTCTTCTCTATAAACCTTTTAGGAGGCATTATTAATGTCTACTTATTTTATTGTCCAAAAAACATTCTAAGAGATGTGTAATAATACGAATTGCTTAAGTGTAGAAAAGAAAATCCCATCTGTGTTATATGCATGATAAATACATACATAAAATATAGCAAAACACATGCTATATCAGTTCTTTTAACGAGCATTATCGGATTTTTTTTTTTTGACAAACCGCAAAAGAGCTTACTCCCAAGCATCTTCCACAATCCATTAGATTTATTTATACGTTTTAGCTGAGAAAAAAAAGAGCTGAATATTTTCGCTGGCTTTTAACAGTTTATAATTGCAAATCTTTCATGCATATAATGCCAAATATATAACATTTTGTAACAGTGGGCCAACTAATCTTATAATATGAGATCTACTTTCCATCTAATAGATGCGGATCGATTCTAGTCCAATTCTCCAAATTTTTAAGAGGAGATCTGGATCTGATCCATCGATCCTCATTCTTCACTTATCCGGCCGATCCCATTAGGAATGTGGGAGTTTCGCGATGGACTCTAAAATGGTCCCATTGTTTAATACCTACTAAAGATTACGCGTAAAAAACAAGAAGGCATTTGGCACCATATAACATTTCTTAGATCTATCATTAAATCGTTAAATCATAACTGAATTGTCTTTGATTTAATTAATATAATTAAATAGAATTTTGAATTACTGAAAATGAAATACTTCCATATCATCTTATATAAAATGTAGGGAATGTAATGTGATTTTGTGAATCTGAAAAGTTTAAGGTCAAAATGAATATAGTTTTGAGGTATAATTTTCTTATTTAAATTAAATATTTAATTTTGTTGTCTGAAATTGAAAAGATGCTAAAACATTCAATCAAGTGGAGAAACGGAACTGGCTAATGTCTAAATAGAATAAAGTATAGTAGAGCATTTTTACAAAATTAGAATTCACTTAAAATAATTAAAGATTTCGGTTTCATCAATAAAATAAACTCTGACAAGCTCTGAAGCTGTATAAATACAAAAGTTTGTAAATTTATCATAACAGGTAATAAAAAATTTTTTGTAAAAATATTCAAAAATGAATAATTTATTTAGTAGTCTAAATGAGAAAAAATTTTTTTAATTAATGATAAGATTAGTATTTGACGAAAATATACAGAGAAAAACTTCAAAACGATCTAAACAAATACGTAGAGTCGTAGATGCTCAGATACCGATCATCATTAATGGTTAAGTAACACAGTGTAGTTTAATTAATAATATAGACTACTCATAGATTTTAAATTGCAAATTATTTATATTCACTCCTATTTATGTTAAATCTTAGTATAATTAAATATTATTTTGTTTGAATTTTATTGATGGTAGTTTATCTCTTAATTCTTTAAATATACTTTCTTTAAATTGGATTAAAGCAAATATATCTTTGCTTTAGTCCAATTTAAAGAAAGTATATTTAAATATATTTATAACAAAATATATTTAAATTAAACAGAATCTTTTTGATTGCAGGAATTTAACAAAATATAAGTTTGTTTCTCATGATAAATGTTTTTAATCTGCAGTTTTTTTTTAACAACATGGTCATTTCATGTAATTTACTTTTATTTTCTTATTAATATTGGAAGTTTTTTAAATATATATTGCATTAGCATGTAACTAATAAATTGATTTTAAATTATAATTCTTGGATGAATTTTTTTATAAAGTTGCAAAACTGGAAATTGTTCTAAGTTTGTTCTCTTCTATTGATTTGCATATAATTATTTAAACCGTGGATAAAAGAAAAAAACGTGGCAAAAGAAGCGTGCTAGAGATATTTATGATGAAAACATTAAATAAAATACTAAACTTTCCATAAATGTTTGTCATAAAGGCATATATTTAGATCTACTACAATCACAAACTTCAAACTTTTTGGAAGAGTTATTTTGCCCTATCGATATATTATAAAATGTCTCTTAAAATTATTTATTTGCTTTTTTTATTATTGTTGATGTTTTTCTTCGCGATTAAAAATCATTATACACTATTGTGCTGTGTTTTTTGTATCAACATTAAATAAATCACATGAAAAGCATATTCAAAATATTTATCATAATAATTATAATTGATCCAACTTACCGTTAGTATGAATATTTAATATTCAGATTAACATAAAATAACTATAGTATGTAATCTAACCTTCAGACATAAAAACATCTATTAATAATATAAATAATTTATAGGACAGACATACGAAACCATTTACGATATCGATTTAGCACATTCGTTGCTATCTTTATAGATCTTCTAGTTTATAACATCGAGGGATTGTTCATATTTGAACTTCTTCGTTAGAAGAAAATTTTAAAAATTTAATCTGATATTTGTTAATCTTAATATTTAATGAACATTTTTTAACAGTTCTTGCTTAAATTGCATTCTGAATATTGTATGTGTTTAGAGTCTTTGTAAAAGAAATTAGAAAAAAAAGGTCAATGAAATTTTGTTAAGCAATTAAATATAAGCGAAAAGATAACTTAATAAAATCAATAATAATTTAATTTTAAAGCTTACAACAAATTTCAAACATAATATTAGTGTGACGAATTATATAAATCTAGACACACTATTTTAATTATTATTAATTTAAATTAAATATTGACATATTAAAAAGATCTTCAATAAATATAAATTTCTATTAAAAACAAAATCATATATACATATTAATAACATCTCTTCTATCGTCTTCTTATATACTGCATTATATAATAATTTACATAGAATTAATTAAATTAAAAAGAATATTTTTTTATTATTTCATTTTTAGGCAATTAAAATGTAGTCTAAAAATACAGTAACAACAAAATAAATTTTAATTGTGAATCTAATACAAAATTAAATTATAATACCCTGACTAATTAATATTTCAAATCATTTTTAATAAAAAATTATTTTGTTTTAAACATCGATATATATCGGTGGTTTTAAATATGTTGTCGATTGGCAGCATTGATTTGAACTTACCGCTTTTACTGTACATAGGGGTGGGCAACCTCCGGCCCGCGAGCCACATTATTTTATTAAATGAATTACCAACGCTATGCATACTTACATATCTGTATCTTCTCTTTTTTAAATAAATACTATTATTATCAATTGTTTTTGTTTTGGCCCGTGGCCCACCATAAATTTTTCTATACGGCCCCCTACAAAAAAAAGTTGACACCCCTGTGTGTATAGCATTCATCATTATCCAAGGCATTATCTAACCTGCTGCCATCTATCGGACGATTAAATTACTTTCGAGGATACTGTTTTGCTAAGAATAAAATATAAAAGAAAATAAAATAAATCATTAACTTACTATTTCTTCTACTGGCTCAGTAAAGGATTCCGAAAAACAGTTTTTATTATTCCATTTTGATTCGTCCATCTCAAGAAAATCGGGACTCAAATTATTATCCAATTCTCTGTATATAAGTTGAGATTCTACATCATTCATTATAAAATAAATATTTTTATAAATCATTAAATTAATTTTACCTGAGATTTTTTGTGTGTTGATATCTTAATTGAATATCTTCGTCATCATTAATATCGATAATTTTTACATCACGACGCGACTCTGAAACATTCACAAAAAATATATATATATTTATATGTAAATAATGTTGTAGATAATTATTTTAATGATTTAATGTATCAGTTATTAGATCAGAAGAGTAATATAATTAAATAATTACATGAACGACTCTAACAAATTAGTAAACAGATTCACTTTTTTATAAAATATTAATGACTTTGATGACGTAATTTAATCATAAAAGTTAATTTAATTAGATTATTACGGTCATTTGCTAACTAGAATTCAAAAGTTTAAGCATGTTTTAAAAAAATCAAATAATATATTTAGAAATCGAATATTTATATAATAAGACATAAATTAATTAATTAATAATATATAAAATAAATTAAACGATAGTTACAAAAAGGATTAACAGATGGCGGGCCGCGATTCTACCCACATTACGTATTGCGATGAATGGTTCTACTATTAATTCATAAAAAGACAAATTAGATCTTTATGCGGCTTTTTTTAATGCTAATTATAATTGAAAATTCTGATAAGTAAGTCCTTTCGAAATAATACAGTATTTAAAATTTATATAGTAATAGTTATTATGCAACTTAATATCATTTCCTATCGGTTATACAGCAGGAATACGCCTAGATCCGTAAAATATTTGTAAGAATTCGCATAAATATTTCAATATATAGTAATACATTTTCTTTAATAACAGCATAAACGATGAACTTTTTTGTATACATTTTCCGTAATTAGCGATATTATTTTTTGTAATCAGGGATACATTAACATTCGCTGGCGGCGATATTTCTTCAAGCCAGTAGTATAATGAGATATTTCTAACTGGGTGACAACAGTAAGGTTTGTTGCTAAGCAAGACCTATTTTATGTGCGCATATCATAGTTTTTTTTATTAAAATATTCTTCGGTATCCAATTTTAAAATTACAATCGGTGTTAAATATTTCATAAATTTATCAAAAATGGAGATTTTGTTTCGCCTGTTTCTGATAAATGATTGATGCCGTTAATAATGAGATGATTTAATGAATAATTGTCATTTAATTGTCATCTAAACTAAAGATAAATTATTACAATTATTGAATTGTAAAATAGCCAAGAATCTAAGAATGGCAGAATCTTATCTAAAGAAAATCTATTTTGTCTAATTTAAAATACATTATACAAATGTGCGATTAATAAAAAAAAGTTTTCATGTTAGGTTGCTAATTTTAAAAAATATTAAAGATTTTTTTTAACTGATCAAACTTAAGAAAAATATTTATCTATATCTGGCTTGCACGTTTAATTTTTTTAAGCATTGTAATTAATATTATACAAATATTTATAAACAATTTAAAATTTGTCGAAACTTCTAGATACCAATCTAAATAATATAAACAAATATTATGTTTATTATTTATCATCAGAAATATTTTTAAAATATTAATTCTTGAAAAAACTAGCAATTATAATTGGAAGAATCAAATAAGTAAATTTTGTGCAATAAAAAAATTATATAAATATTTACATTGAAAAAGATCTGCTTACAAATATTTCTTTTCATTTTTTGTACGAATTTTAAACGGAAGTTATAAAAAAAAAGAAGGAACATTAGCATATTACTGAAATGATATTCTAACATTCTTATTCAAATAGCACATTTTGACCCAGTTGTCACAACTGTGACATCTTTTTTTTTTCAAAACCTTCGAACATTAATTAAATTGAACAGTTTTTAAAAAATCATAAAAATTCGTTTGCTGAGAAAAATAAAAAAAATAATTTTTTGCAGTTTTAAAAAAATGTCAAAACTAAAATTTTTTAATTTAGATGTAGATTTTACAATAAGACAAGGAAAAATATCGAAGAAACTGCAATAACTAAGGATGAAACAGGTCATAAAATAACATTTTTCTATTTAATGATGATAATTCATAAAAAAAAAAGATTTTTAAATATAATATGTTTATTATATGTTCTAATTTTTATTAAAAAATAAAAAATAGAATCGATACTTCTCGAATCATTGTAACATTAAGCATTTATTATTATTTTTTAAAGCATTATTATTATTGATAAAATGCAATTATGCAGACAAAAATAGGATTGAAACCAAATGAAAAAAATAAGAAATTTTTTTTAAATTCCGATTCATTCTAAATCTTTAATAGTTTTATATTTTTAATGATAAAAAATAAGCATAGTTTACGTTCTTTCAATAATAAAAAAATAAGATGGAGTGGAAATCAGCCCTTGTCAAAAATATCAAACAATAGGCTTCTGGGAAATCAGGAGATTGATATCATAAGCCATACATACAAACTTCAACCATAACGAGGATATTACATCATTGCGAAGTCATGCAAGTTGTTGAAATTTCAAAACAACAATAGTATTTGTCTTTCCTCAAATCAAAAAATTTTACGCAATTTTTGACGTTAGTTTGCATAGTTACGCGAATAAAATATTATATCGATTGTTAATTTTATTTAAAAACACTGTATATCATTTATTTTCTGCAATTAAAAAATAAAAATTAAGTAGAACATATATTTAAAGATATCGTAAATATCAAATTTATTTTCTTAAAATAAAATTTTTATACTGCATTTGCCTGATCTAAGATAGCACATAATGATTTCGCTTTTTATTTTCCTTTCAAATCTCGTTTCACAGAATGTTGTTTTATTATTTAAAGATATTTTCTTTACCGATTCTAAGATAAAAATGTTTTCTAGATAAAGAAATCAAAAAGCATGAAAGTTATTTGGACAACTGAAATTAGACTGTAATTAATTTTTCAATTCTGGTAGTTATTCTATTGTATGAGCGACACACATCGTTACAGAAGAATGATAATATTTTTTCTTCAACGAAAAAAAGCGCAATAAAAACATCTAAAAAAGAACAACAAATCAAGTGACAACGACTTTGACGAAAGCTCATTGGAGAAATAATAATCTATATTTACTAGATGAAGAGAAAGCGATTGCTCGTAAACTTGAAACACAGCATGCCAAATAAATCTGTGCTTCCAACTGTGAAGACCATAAATCGTATATTTGGAACTCCTTAAAATAAAAGACTAAAAATAAACGACGACAATTTGTTTTATATCTTTAATCGCCGACGTAAAATATATAATTAAATTACTTTAACGATTTAACATGAATACTGTTAGTAGTACACCTTCATAAATTTTATAATTACCGTATTATATATGAACCTAACATAAAGTTTAATTCATTTTAAAGATTATAATGAATCCATATTGATTCTTTTAATCAATATATACATTTAAAAAACAGTTTTATATATTACATCAATGAATAAACAAAAATGGGAAAATACGTAGAAATTTCACTTTTATCTATGTAAAGTGTTTGTAATATTAGTGTGCGCTTTTTGTAAATTGTTAACATCTTTTTTCCTAGTATAAAAATTAAACATTTGTTATTAACTAGCGAAATGATAAAAGTTCGCTTTTAATTAGAGAATGCGTTACTTTTTAATCGGATGAATAATGTCAGACTGTCTTTGAAGAAACTGAATGATGTAAGACCCGTATCACCAGAGAATTAAAAATAACCATCAAGGCGTAACGATTGTTTGGGATGAATACACTTGAAAGGAAGCAAACATTAAGAAAATTATTTGTATAATGTCATCCTTCGTTTTGAAGTAAGTGTTCCTAAAAAGAAGTATAGAAAATTAATTCCATTTACTTTGCTTAAATAATGGTTGCACGTTTAATTTGTCGAGATTTTTAGTGTGTTTAAACAGGATATTAAAATGAAAACACCATTTCAACTTTGATAATTTATGAAAAAAAAATAATATTGAATTAATTTGCATTAAAAGTATAGTTCAAAATTTAATCTAAAATTTTATTCACTGCGTATCCAGTTCTTATATGTAAACAATAAATGCATATGTTGCAATACATTATAATATTATGGAGAAAATAACTGTTATTGGAAAAAAAGCAGAAAGATAATTTTTAGTTTTTAGCCTACTTTCTTTGAAGAAATTGAGGTTTATAAGATTACCATCAAGGGGCAGAGAAACGATAGAAACAGTAGCTTCCATATTACACACAAGATGATAATCACTAAATCGTCTTTCGGTGTATCCTTTACCAATAATGTTTGAACAAAGTACTGCAGTAAGATTTTTATGAAATTCAGTAGAAAAATTCTTCACTATAGATAATCGAAAGACCATAATACTTAAGATCTTATCTTCAAGTATATAAATTATTAAAAAATTGCGGAAATTCAAATTTCCAAAGCGCCTCTAATGATTTTTAAACTAATTGGCAGATTTTTTAATGTTGTGCCATTAAAGAGAACCTCATCGCCTTACTTTCTAATCCCTCAACTTTAATCATTCCAAAATGGTATATAATGTAAGGAAGGTATGCGGATTAATTCTTTCCAGAATTGTTGTTAAATTATGACTGAGATAAATCACATTTGTAAAAGAATCATTTTGTTTTTTAGAAATGTATTATTTTTCATATCAGTCTTATCACAAGTGATCGTAATTTGAAAAATATATATATATATATCGTAAAAGTTAAAGGAAAATTATTTTATATGGATTTTAAAGTTTGCATTATACACAGGATATTATTTACATTTTTATATTAGTATTCAATTGTTGTTATACTATCAATATTAAAAATAAATTCGATTTTAAGTCGACAGAAAATCAAGAAAGAAAAAAGAAGAGAATATCATATGAAATCACTATATATATGAAATTTTTTCTTGAATATTGTTTTTATTTGCTATATTTTTAATGATACTGATTTGAAAATGAAATATGTTTAAACTGATATTACTTTTTAATAACAGAACATTATAAAAAAAAGTTTTTATTTTCTGGATTACATAAATATTTATCTACTTGACTGGATAGAAGATATGTATCGATAATTCTGCATTAGAAGAATTTGACAAATATAAGAACCATTTTTATGACATATATAATCAACAGATTAAAGATAAAATATCATTAGAAAGATAATAAATATATTATTTATGAAAATATAACTAATATATTTTAGAAATTGATAAAAAAGAGTTGAAAAGAATAAAATCATTTCACATTATTTTTTTGGGCAATTCATCTTATAAATATTGTATAACAAACAGAAATTAAAATGGCTAAACGCCAGTTCTCAATAGATATTTAACATTAAACAACGATTTTTTTATATTAATAATGATTACAATATCTTTTTCATCTTGTATAAATTACATTTAAGAATAATAACAAATATTGTTTAAAATTCGATATGATCGTATCTATTTTCCTATTCTTCAGCATATTTACATTGTGGTAATGCATAGTGTATTGTATATTGTTTATCATAACTAAATAATAAAAGAATATTTTAGAGAAATAATTATGCAAATAAAAATTTCAAGCAAATATTTGTTATATCTGTTGATTTTATCTGTACTCATTTGTATTATTGAATATTAGATTTTTGAAAATATACATTCTAAAATTATTGCGAGATATTTTTATAAAAAATATAAAATTAAAATTCGCATCTCTTTAAATTCTTAATATATAATATTCTCACTAAATTCATAATTTTTTAACGATATTGAATGAAATTTGAGAAAATCACATTAAAATATAGTATAAATAAATATATTTTTTCTTTCATATTTTAAAACCGTATTTATATTTTATTACTTAATAATATTGATGTTTTTCTTTCTGATAACTTTAATAACATTGATTTTATATATAAAACTTGCTTGATATTTTAATTATATGTCATCAACGGAATTTTTAAGTGTGTATTCACACGATCTTCCCTATTGATAAACATCTATGAATTTTCATGATAATGATGAGTGTTTATCATTTCCTAGAAATAATCGTCGAATTTAATATACAGTATATTGTTTACATACTTTATGATTTAAAATTTTGGTATATTTTCTTTAAATCTGATAAGCAGCTTTTAAATTCAATAGTTAGAAAATGATAATATTGAATTTTATACAAAACAAAAATAATAAACTCCAGATCAAAGAAAAATAGCCAATACAGTATAATAATTTATTTTGAATGCAGTAATTAAAAATTATTATTTTAATATTAAGATAATATCTCCTTACAATTAGACAAATTAGTTAATAATTAGTATAACGAATAAATTCTATTCAATGAACTCTTTCATTAAACACTTTTAAAATGAAATTTAAAACATTAATTTAATTTTTAATTCATTATCTTAATAGTTTATTCATTAATTTTATGAATTATTTGTTCACACGCTTCCAACAATTTTTAACAAAATTTTAAAAATTATATAATGAGTGCAACATATTAGAGTGTAAATAACATCCAAATTCAACGATAAAACTTAAAAATTGTAGGGTTTTGAATTCAACAAGAACAACAAAAAATTGCGTAAAATCTTTAGGAACTAAAATAAAAAGAAGCACAGTACTTGATTACAGAAAAAACAAAGAACTCATGCATCCAACTAATTATATATACTGTATATAATTACTTATATATGATCTTTATATATAAATTATATATAAGTAATTATATTTCAAGATCTCAAGTTCCAAAATCTTGATTTAATTTATTCAAACTTATTTTTGAATTTATATATTTAACATCTTTAATTTTTTGTTCAATTAAGCCCTTTTTTCCTTATTAAATGATAACAATCATAATATAATGATTGTGGGATCCATGATATATTTTTAATTGAACAAAAAATTAAAGATGTTAAATATATAAATTCAAAAATAAGTTTGAATAATTTTTTTTTTCAAATTAAATCAAGATCTTGGGGCAGATTTAACAACAATAAAAACAAGCAGTTTTGGAAAGAAAGAACTAATTATTGCCTTCTTTCCGAACGTATCCTTTATTGACGATTTTGTAATTACTGTATTAAAAATACGAAATTAAAATACATATTATCAAAATCATCTTCAATGGTAAAAGCTAAATGTTGAATATTAGAAAAAATCTAATAAATACAATAGTTTCATAGTTAGTACAAGGAAAAAACCTCAGAAGTTTGAACGTTCGTTATTTTTAAATGGATGAATCTACAAGATTAATTAATCTTACTTCAAATTCGACTTTGATTTGACCTGTTGAATTTTAAAAAAATTAATCAAAAAGTTCTAAAATTATTAGGAAGAAATCTTTTAAGTTTGAATGCCCGCTGTTTTAAATGAAGGGTTAATTAATGTGTCACCAAAGTCATCTTCAACAACTTGATCTTCCTATTAAAGTTTAAACGAATACAATAATTAGTGTAGATATATTAAGAGAGTATCTCAAAAGTTTAAATGTCAGCCATTTTTAAATAGTTTACGCTAGAGGATTAAATAATGCAGCGTCTGAAATTAACTTTAATGGAAGAACATCACTATCAAATTTCATGAAAATCTACTACTGCAATTAGTTCAAAAATTAATAGTGGATGTATAATTACTATATTGTCTGATAATACAGTAGTAATCTTTATAAGATTTATTTTCTGAAGGAAAATAAACTAAAAATATTGATAAGTATTGTACATAGGAATATTAAAGAAAACGATCAATTAAACATTTCTTGACCAAATTCCAATATTAATGGTTTAATTTTAATCTATAAAAATAGTTTTCAGTACAATATATAACACATATACATTATATATATGTATAAATTAGTTTTAAAATTCTCATAAAAAATATTTTATTATAAATTCTTCAGAAGCAATTTCAGTAAAAATTTGCTGAACTTTTTATGGAAATTAACTCAACAACAAAAATCAGATTAAATTTTTAAATTGAATATTTAAATTTCCAATATAAAGCGATCTTAATTTCAATTACTATTACAAAATTATTTTGTTATTTATTTTCTATATTTATGATTAACAATTCAAAAACAGATGACATAAAAATTTCCAAACCAAACTTGTTCGTATTGATAATCAAAAATTACTTATGCAAAACTGTATGGAAAATTTTTAATAACAAAAAAATTAATTAATTATAGATCTGCATTCTACATTTTTATTAACAAAATTTAAAAAATTAATAATAATCCTTAGGATATATATGTAGCATATATTCTCGATGTAGTTTCCCAACGAAATATTTAAATTTTTCAGGATAATCTTACCATAATGAAATTCTAATTAACGAATATTGGCGATTAATTATTTAAGGTGAAAGAAACGACACGAATATTTACTGAAATATATAATTCAGTTCATAAAGAAACGAGAAAGATTCACGGAGAACTCCTTTTTTTTAAAGTCCAAAATAAAATAAAATTTTTTCACTGAACTCTAAATATTTAAAATTTTAAATCACTATTAAGATATTTAATTTTTTTTTAAATAGATACGTATATCAAAATTCAGTTTACGTGATATTGGTATAGAAAATCGTTTGTAATTCATTGCATGTTTTATATTAATGTTTGCACGTTAAATTGCAAGAATTATGATATCACGACTCGCCACAATTTATTGTAATTTTTTCTGCAAATAATAATTTTAATTAATCTATATTTAATTTTATTAATAATACGTCAAAAATAAAATATTTTTTGTTATAATTAGTATTATAGTTGAAGAATTCTTACTGAAAATAGAAATGATTTAAGAGATAATCAGGTATATTTTCAGTCAACGTGTAAAATATTAACTGAATATAAGCAATAATTATAAAAAAAAATTCCTGTAAATGAATATTTTGCAACAATAAATTCTGTTTAAATTATTTTTAAGTTTAAAGTTCAAGACAAAAGATAAATGATTTTATTTAATTAAATTAATTTGATGTTTTCATACAATTTATCATATGAAAATATTATGAAAAATACAAATATTCTTAAAGACGAAATTTTTAGATATTATAATTTTTGTTTTTTAATATTTTATGGAAGAGCAATAGCTTTCCAACTGAAGAATCAATGATCAAATTCTCATTTTTCGGGGATGTTTAGACCCGTTTGTTAAACCCATTTTTCAACACAAAGCCAATCCTTATTTATTAAGACAAGGATTTTATCAACTCCTCTTAATCTATATTTTTAGATTAAGTAAATAAAATACTGTATATATACTTATTTTAACATTATATAATTTTAATAGAAAAATGTGCTTTAAATAATGCAATCTATATACAAAATTTTATTTATTTATACACAAATTAATTTTTAAATAGATTAATAATAATTTAATGAAATAAAAGTAAATAAAAAATAAATAATGATCTAAAATCTAAACAAAATTGATCAAATATTTAAAATTTAATAAAGTTCAAGTTTTTTAATATTTATATCTTTTTAACTTATATTGTACTTCATAAAACCATTATTAAACAACTTGATAGATCTTAGAGATCATAGCATTTTGTCTGAGGAATTCAGGATTGCATTCCATTGATTCTTATCTCTCGATTTTTCAAAATAATAGGATATGGTTCCTCGATTCTTCTATCGAATCCAAAGCGAACGTGAAATTCCACTGATCTATTACTCTATTATAATATAATGGCGATAGATCAGTGAAATTTCGTTATAATCTAACGAAATAAACTATATAATAGCAGCGTTAAATAAAGATAACTTATCAATAAACCAATTTTTAAAGAATCATTTTATTTTAAAGGTGTCAGTGTAAAGAGAAGCATTTTAAAATTTTTTGATAAAGTATTGTACTACATATATATCATATCTACTCTATATATCAATATAGTATATAATATAGATAGTATTATATTCGATACTGTATTTGTTTTTGTATAAGAAATCAAAAATTTTATTTTTTGCTGTATGTGAATTTTACTTCTTTTTTTAATATATAAAAACATAAATATTAATCGTTTAATCTAGTTTACACAATATCAATGTTCAAGCAAAACTAGCAAATATTAACTACAGTAACTACATTTTAACGTTTTATAATTAAATAGGTTGAAAGTTGAACGATATACAGGGAATGGAAATGAGTCATAAAAAATAGATCGATAATAGAAAAAACAAAAGATGGATCATAGGGAAATTATAATTTAATTTGTATTTTCCCATCTTAAAATTAGAACTATTCAGATCCACTTGATTTCAGAACTAGTCTTTGCTAGGGAAAGATGTAGAGATTGAAATGGCTGAATGAAAATTCAGTTCAATAATGATTACAATGGTTTGAAAAAAACGTTATAATTTTGCTTAAGGCTAATGGTATTAATTCGAAGGCCGAAGGAGGCCTTAGGCACATCACAGTTGGGGAATCCATACATTAAAACAACCAGCAATTTCTAGCATAATTTGAGAATTAAATATTAAATAATGGAAGGTTTTTATTTAATCATAATCTTTAAAATTATACTTTGATAATTTCGAATTTAGATATTAAGCTTTATTTAGAAACTTACAAAAACATCGAAATTTTTTGATGCATTTTCGAAAATTATGAAAATGTATTTTTAACTTTTAAACATATTTTAATTCTCTTTAAGCATCGATAAATTATTTCTAATTTACAAATATTTAAATAAAGAAAAAAATTAATTACTGTATATAATATAAATGAAATCTTACATCTGAAAATATATTTGTATATAAAACATATGTTATTATTTACTATTATTTTTCGTTTGATACTTTACAATTTAAATTATATATATATATATTTCTAGAATATAAAGTCGATGTAGCAAGTTTTAATACCGCTTTTATATATATTAAATTATCAACTTGTAATTTTATTTATATATATATATATATTTATGCAATGCTATATTTCTAGAATATAAAGTCGATATAGTAAGTTTTAATACCGCTTTTACGTATTAAATTATCAACTTGTAATTTTATTTATATATATATATATTTATGCAATGCTATTAAACAGAATTCTCATCTTGATAAAGCTATCACTCAAAATAGAAGTCACATTAAATCTGTAGGTCGGAGGTATAGGGCACTATGTTCATTTTAGACCAAAATGAGATTATTGGCACAATCATATGGGTTTCTCGTCCTCTACCACAGGTATATAACATTATGTCCTATATCAATAATTAGGTGGAGTTACGGTGCTTTTAAATAACACGTGTCCATAAGGGAGAACAACGTAAAACAACTTCAAACTGCTCTCCTGTAGTTCATAAGGGAGAACAATGTAAACAACTTCAAACTGCTCTCCTGTAAAATGTAGTAAATGTGACATAGTGTCTTATACTTCTGACCCACAGAAATATTTGTATGAAAAATATAATTAAAAATCTTTTTTTTAAATCTCATTTAATCTTCAAGACAGACGGAAAATAAACCAAGTCAGAATACAGAAAAAGTCAGATTTTAATTATCTCGTGATCGGCGCTGGTTATATTTATTTTTATCTTAGTGTTACAGATATTTAATATTTTGAGCTTTAGTTTTATTGAGATGAAGAAAAATTTGTTCAGATGGATGAAAGCACATATTTATATTATCAGCGATATGTGTTTACCTGTTTATAGTATCAAGTTATGGATGTAATTATTTTACTAAAAATACTATTATAAAAGTAACAAATAATGACGGCTAAAATAGGTTACAAAGTACAAAGATTTTTGATTCTCTTCAAGAGATCTGAATAGTAACAGTAAAAATTCTATAGCGGTTCTACACACATGTGGTGAACTAATGTGACATTATTCCCTAGAATATTTTCAGAATTTGACGAGTTAAATTTTGTCCAGTACAAAACTAGAACAGGGCCAAACCTCTTTTGGGTTGCTGATATTTCAACTAGTTTTGCTTTAAATATTCGAAGTCTTTTTTTTCGTTTTTCTGTAATAGTCATGACAAAAATTCATAGAAACATTTATAAATATCTCGTTACAAAAGTCTTTCCGGTTAATATTTGTACAGCATTATAATTTTGATTAAATTCTTGTATAAATAATCTAATTAGTAAAGTAAAAAGTATTCAAATATTTATGGTAATGAAATATACATACGCTAATATATAAGCAATTTATTTAGTTTTTTTAATTATGAATTAACAGAAATATTGTATTACATTTAAGCGCTGAATTATTTTGCATTCAATTAATCTGAAAGCGAACTAATGTTTTACAAAAAAGTAACGAGAATAATAATTTATTAGAAGCATTATTAATATTTATTCTAAGTCTCATTCTTGTAAACTGCGATGCCAGTAAAGGAATGGATAATAAATACAAATTATAAATTCGTTTAAAAAAAAATGTTTACGATTTTATAAAAGTTATTGAAGAAAATAACGAATATCTAATTTGGAATTCTGTATATTAAAATAAATTGCCGTTAAATAACATTTTAAAATAAGGAAAATTCCTCGTTTTATAAAAATATAGTACTTATTCAGTAAGATATCTAAATTTTGATCATGCATGACTGCCTTCAGACAAGTCACGAGGGAGAACAATGAATCCATAATTTTATCAATTTATTACTTTATTATAAACATGATATATTGCATAGCTATATAGAACGGACACATGATAAAAATTTATTTATTTTTTTTTTTTTGTATTTTAAATATTATAGAAAATTCAGTGCAAAAAAAATCCAATTAAGATAAAGATTACAGTATATTTTAAACAGTGTTGATCTGAAATCCTATACAGTATTAACGATATGTAGTTTTTCTATTGCATGACTTCAAAAATGTTAAATCATCATAATATATATAAAGATTATATATTTGAATATATTTTAAATATATGGACTGAATGAGGCAACTCTTCTTTATAAAATTCTTAATATATATTATATTGATAAGCCCTGTTATAAATATGCAGAACTTAAATAAAAATATCTTTAAATTATTCGAAGAAAAATTTTTGGTTCACTTGTAAGCTATTATTATTATGGGCCTCTAATTTCGGCTTCAAAAATTTTTATTTTTTAATCCAAGGTCAACGATTTATATTAATTAAATGTTTTAAAATGAATACAATTTTTAGTTCGGAGGAATTATGAATAAAGTTTACTTCATAAAAGTAAAAAACAAAAAAGATTAGTTAATTAAATGTAATCATTCTAACGATTCTAATTAAATACTAACGATTATCAACTAAAAATAACTTATTAAATACTGGATCGAATTTCAATTTTTATACAGATTCTTAGTATTTTAATGAGCTATCTATCATCTCTCTTTTTACTCTGCATATTTTCAGTTTTTTTTTCTCCCCCCGACAGTGTTTTTCATTCGTTTTTTCAACTAAGACCTCATTTTAGTCTATTTGTGTGCAGTCCCCTCGACAGTGTTTTTCATTCGTTTTTTCAACTAAGACCTCATTTTAGTCTATTTGTGTGCAGTCGTTCTTCCCCAGGCATTTAAAACTTATATTAAAATAAAGTAAAACATCGTTAATCCGGATATAGTATTATTAATTTGGATACCGCTTTATCCGAATCTTAAATTCTGACACCAACTCAAGATTGATTACAAGTTTTCTTATTTCATTTCATATTTTTTATAATTTTAATATTAATTATATGTATTTCAAAATGTATTATGCAGTACTAAAAATATTTTTTAATTTAATAAATAAAATATTGCATATTTAATTTTAAAACAATATTTTATAATAGTTGAACTAATTAAATCAAATACTGAAACATTCGTTTTGTCATAAATATCGTTAATATTGGATTTAAATATTTTTTATTTGTTAAATTTGCAACTGGATGGTTTCGCTTCATTAATCTGGATAGCCAATCTTCCCTATTAATCCAGAGTAACGACATTTTATTATAATTACTGTATTAATATGTAAAGTGAATGTGTAAAACAACAAAACGAAATACTCTTAATTAACTTATTCACAGTTTCGGTATTTGTTGAATTTACTAACTTATAATTTAATAATAATATATTCGAAAGTATCGGTAGTAAATTAATGTTCATTAATATGTTTAATTAAGAAAACAAAAATTTATTTGCGTGAATTTAGAATTATTTAATGATGAAATTATCAATGGTTATCTCATTTTCATTTGTTACATAATTAATTTTAAAAAATAATAATAATTTTTCTCAAATAAAATTAGAAAATATACAGTAAGACCCCGCTTAACGCTGCTCCGTTTAACGCTGTTTCAATATAACGCGGTTTTTTCCAAATTTTATATATTTTTATTGATTCACTTTGGTGCGGTATTTAACACCGTTATACTCACACAAATCCGAACTAACACAAATTTGTTGCTTTAATACTTCTATGCATTTTCCCAGTACGTTTGATATCAATGTAGTGTAGTATATACGAAAGTTTGCTACGGCCACAGTTCATATTTATGATCGATCATCAAGAGCAAGCGTTTCTGAAGATGAGGAGCAAAAGGAACTTGCAACGAATTTTCTCAAAATAAGTTTAACCACTATTACGGAAATTATGAATCAGTTATACAAAATGATTCAAATTTTTGTAGAAGTTCAAAAGCAAGACGAAGTGTCGTGAATGCGATATATCTCGGTATCGACAATTGCTTGCTGAAGAAAAGAGGAAAAGGTAAACAACGTTAGATGACTTCTTAACAAAAAAACAAAAAACTGTAAAATGAGGAAGAACCTTCCTCAGCACAAACATAAATTATTTATTCGAATATTTTTGATTTTCATGAATGATTCCTCATCCAAACATAAATTATTTACTCGAATATTTTTGATTTTCATGAATGATTTGAACCTTCTTCATCATGAACAAATTATTTACTTGAATATTTTTGATTTTCATGAATGATTTATGACAAATTATTTACTTGAATATTTTTGATTTTCATGAATGATTTATGAATCCTTCCTCATCACAAACATAAATTATTTATTTGAATATTTTTGATTTTCATGAATGATTTATGAATACAGATCGATACTAGCAATAAAAAAATGTCTATAATTAATGTAATATAATAGTAATAATACATGCTACAAAATAAAACAAAAAAATGGTACATAATTTTTATTCACTGTTCTGATTCACCTATTTCATTATTTACGTGTTAAGATGATCTCGTTTAACGCTGTTTCGTTTAGCACTTGGTTTCTTTGGAACGTACCCCCCCGCGTTAAACGGGGTCTTACTGTAAGAACAAAAATTCGAAATAAAACGCAAAAAAATCTTTATAAAAAATATGTATTTGTAAATCAACGAGAGAGTAAATTTATTCTAATTCTGTACAGTACAAGCTTAATTGAGCTTGACAAGCTTATATCTCTTAAGCTTTATATTTAATAGAAAACTTTATATGATTTTTGCTTAAAATTTCTGTTTTAAATTTGGTTGAAAATGCAATGATTTATTATGAATTGATTCGTTCTGACATCATAATACTTTATATTTTCTTCCCTACATTTTTAATTATTTCATTTAAATATCAATTTGACGTTTAAATCCCATATTTCAATAATGCGAATATTTTTAAGTGCATTAAATTTAATCTTCTTTTGTTTCTATTTTTTGAATAAAAAAAAATCAAATGGGGACAAATCAATAGAATTATATTGTTAGATTTAAATATTTTATTTTCCTTATCTGCAAATTTGTATATAATAGAATATACGATAACTTTAAAAATAGTTTTGTTAAAAAATGCATGAATTCAAGAGTTTATAAATGCTAAAGCGATTTTTATTCGAAAATCGGTTATGATGATAAAATTATTTCTAGAGAAAGTCATTTTTTAAAGAAATTCAAGAAGAATGAAAGTTGCCAGTCTCACGATTTTTACGTAAGATTTATGGTTGGCATTTGAAATACTGTAATAGTCAGTCTGGAAGTTTTGCTTATAAGGGAGTGATAAAAAAAACATTAAGTTAAATTCGATATTTAACTCCGTTCCTTATAACTCTACGATTAGCCTAAGTTAGCGAATTTATCTTCAAGTTAAAATTTTCATTTCCAGCTTCACAGAAACCAGTTTGAAAATTGTTGATATCTTGTTAACGTACTGTTGAATATTTATTAAGATAAACTAAGGACTTCATAAGTTGGTACGACGTTAAACGCAATTCTGTTTTCGAAAACAATCATTTAAATTTATTAAATATAAGACAGATAATTAAAATACTTAACTGTTTTAGGAATTAAATAATTAATTTCGAAATAATCATGTTGTTATTAATTAAACAAAACTAAAAAAAAATTTCGTGTAATGTTAAATATAATTAATTATTAATTAGGTTTCTGTTCTAAAAAGTATATTTTTTTAATTTATTGTTATTTTTATTATTACACTACTCAGTACAAAACTTCCGAGATAATTTGCTGTAACAACATATAAAAATGCATATCTGTTAGTCGGTCTGTTCCCTATACATTCCCACGCTGATCTACTGGAATTAAATTTTGCAGATTGATTCTCTATAATCCTACCGGTAAAAAAGGTAACCTGGATCAGAACTGTCCATGAATTGGAGAATTTTGAAATCGGACGAAAACACGAGTTTAATCCTTCAGACTTTTGTTCGAATTTGGTATTGTTGGGTTCTTTTATTTTAACTGAGAAGCTGTGGGGTAATAATTCCGAAACAGATAATGGGACCGCATATGACGCCATTGGAAATGCGAAATTATCTTTGGAATAATAATTCTTGGATTGGTCACAAGATCGCAAAAATGATATCAGCATAAGTAACAATGGGTGATGTCACAGAATGTCATCGAAGTATGGCATCACGACGACGTAACATTTCATTGTCTTCATAGCCTTCATTCACATGAAAATTATATACAGTACTAGAAATGCCTGGGCAAGCTGACTAGTTATAAATTTAACTATAAAATCATGGAGTGAAATATTTCTTTAGAGAAGAAAAAAATACCATCAAATAAATTATAACATAATGTAGTGAATGCATTTAATATTTAAAATGATAATCTAATTACTGTAAAATTTCAGATGAATTGGATTCTTTTACTAAAAGTTAGTGTGATAGAGACTATAAGACAGATGGCAAATTGGCTTAAAACAGATTAGATCAAAGCTACAGCCATAGGCTAGTGTTCCAGTATAAGCTGCAAAGGTTATCGGACCATTGTTAACTTTCATAAGACTTTACCTTGATTGGACATCTGTTGCAAGATCCTGTATTGGGTTGACACAAAATGGATTAAATCAGCATAAAAAAATTAGAAAACATTATTAACAGGTTAATAATTTTTATTTTAAAGTTCATTATTTAAATTTCTAATTGGATTTCGGTTAGTTCTTCATTTTATAATACAGACATTTTTCAATTAACATTTGAAAAAGCAACATATGATATACAATAAAATTAAAATAATAATAACGTTTTATAACATTTAATTAATAATCAATTAAACCGTTTATACAGTTATATAATTATGTTAGGAATAGTTCGATGTTTTAGAGTACCGTACTTGAAAACATTTAAAGATCCCAATCTGATAACTTGCTTCCCAATAGCAAAACAAGATATTTGAGTCCTGATACTAAGGAATCTGTTGGATAAACTAAGCCAAATATTTATCGTTATACAATCTGACATTTATAAATATGTACTATGTTTATTATAAAACCCAAATTTATTTAATAACTTCCACGAAAAGATGTCAAATATATTTCATATTAAAATAATAAATAAATTTATAATTACTTAATAATTTCTAATATCTGAAATTTATATTTAATAGTCATTAATAAATTTAAGAACTATACCTCGATTAATTTAAATTATCTGAACTTTACTGTAAAAAATCCCATTCAATATACTATAACTATACAAAACACGTAAATCATTACTTTACTGTTTTTCTGTTATTGTTGGTTAATGGTTTTCGGGGAACGAACTTCAGGGAACGTTACTAGAGTAAACAATGTAAAAGAATACAATAGCGTATCCTTTAACTTCGATTCTATCTCTGACATGTAGACGTTACTCTTGGAATCGCTACTGTTTGCTTGAAAGAGATACAGAAAGAATATACACTCCATTTTAATTCGATCTAGTTTTTGATTTTAAAAATACATTTAATAGTACTATTTTTAAATAAAACTTTATTTTTATAATTATGGCACGATTTAAGCGCATTAAAGGCGATGAAAAATACTTCTACTATATAAAGTATTAAC
Source organism: Olivierus martensii (assembly GCA_000484575.1). Lineage (NCBI taxonomy): Eukaryota > Metazoa > Arthropoda > Arachnida > Scorpiones > Buthidae > Olivierus > Olivierus martensii. The sequence continues at coordinate 54,414 of AYEL01086194.1, forward strand.
GATAATGCGATCATGTGCCGAACATTTTATCTTGTATACGATGACAAAATACGCGGTTATCTTGTTTATACTGGGATATACTTCCACAACGAGGGAAGTATCATTCCATGAAATAACTCATCACCAGAGTTTACGCTAAATATTAAAATACCTCTGAGCATTATTTATCCGATAGAAGCCACACTTAGCGTTATCAGATTATCCAAAAAAATTCGAAAGGTATTGAAAGAAATTTTATTATTGTAAAGAAATTCTTATAGAAAGAATTTAAGGTGAACTAACCACGAATCTAAAGAATTTTAGTTACTATTCATTACGAATATAGTAAGTAAAGCAGTTGCAAATTCGATACCGAAGTGGAAAATTGGCATTTAAATATGCATTTCTACATCGGTAGACTACACGTGTGTTTACAGCAAATTAAATGCCTATGAATAATGCATAACAGCAAATGCAATTAATGAAGCGCAATATGACCTTGAATTGAAGAGTTTTTTACTAACTTACAAGATTTAGACATAGTTTCGAGTGTAATTTGTTTAAAAATAATAATAAAAATAATTGAACCAAAAATTATTGTTGAATTTTGTATTTTTCGTTGGAATAAAATAATTTGTTTTGGAACGATTTTAATAATTACAGTTATTAAATTTTAGTGTGTGATTTAATCGTGAATCATTAAATGGCAAAATTTAATTCAGAAAGGAAATAAAGCAATCATTCATTGCTATTATTTATACAGGATGTTATGCTTAAGGAAGCAGGTGTTAAATACCTTTGTATAAACATCTGCCAAACGTGGATTGGAGCCTATATTATTTGTGAATTGAAAATTTATATCATCTAAAATATTCTCCTTGAAAACATGTATATAAAGCTACACAATTTAATTATTTAAAAAACAAAGATTTTTCTCCTAAGAAATTAATCAATCAAATATTATACCACATATTATTGCACGAAATATAAATATTTATAAAAAAACAAATATATATATATATATACACATCTTATTAAATAATAAATAGAACACATTTTTATATAAGATATCAATTAAAAAATAATAAAAAATTATGGGTTTAAATTTATATTAAATCATAATTTTTTGTTTTTAATAATTACTAAACTTATAAGTCATTAGGCTAAATATATACAAGCAATATATGTATTATAAGAGTGCCAACAATTAGATGACAAGAGCAATTTTTACTTGAACATGTCCCAGATATTTCGACTTGTTTTTATCCGCCGAGTTCACAAACCTATTCTTGTCTAAGCTTAGGAAGGAAAGATTCAGAAGAGACACAAATGACGCCAGCTATGACTAAACACTGATGTACGGGTATATTAAAGCATTTAATATTTGAAAAAATAATAAAATTTAATGTATAATTTAAAATAAGTAAAAAATTAGGTTTTTTTGGGCGTTGTCTTCATTGGATAATTTAAACATTTATGCTTAAAAAAAATTTTAAACTGAATTGGTATCGTGTAACAGAATATCATCAATTATATTGTAATAGTGCTACTCAATTGTGCTTTGTGTCTATCTTAAGGTCATCATACTGCTCAAATTACGTTAAGTTCAATACTCTCTGAATGAGAGAAAAATAATCATTCGTCGATATACGGTTTTAAACCTATCAAATATAAATAAACAGAATAGGAAGAAAAATAATAATAAGCTACATGTCAGAATGAGGTAAGTATAACGCTAGACAAGAAGGTCATTTGACAAATCTGAGCACGGAATAACAAATAGCAGGCCTGCTAAGTAAGTTGTACTGACAACTTTTATATTTATGTTTTAATTTAATTATATCACGTTAATATTTTCAAGTATTTGTTATCGGACGTTTATTTATCGATTATTGTAATTAGTTACTTTTATACAAAGAAAATTAATCGCAAAAAAATCGGTGTACGAAAAACAGAAATCTTGTTCTAGTACTGTATTTTGTTCACGTGATTTCTGATTTGGGTGCAACGAACCAAATGCAAAGTTGGCTTGATGCTTTATAAATGGTGCCGTCCAGAAATGAGGAGAGAGAAACTTTTGAATTGCCAGGAAGTTCTGGTTGTCCTGGGAGAGCCGTTCCAGACGCAGTGATTGAAGATCTTCACTCGTCCTCTTAAAGCAGTCAGACTTAAACAACTGTATAAATTTTACCTAAAACGGTAAACTTATATATTAGAATACCTACTGTGAGTTACTCACGATTAGAATTTTATATATTGGAGGTCAGTGACGCGTTACGCGCCAGCGCACATCTTCCAAGTTGGTTTGGTTCCCACGTCGCAGTCTGACCCCAATGTTACTATCTTGAGAAATAATATAACGTGATTGCTTCCAATCTTACAACAGAAACAAAAAATAGATTGTTTTAAAACTTGGAATTAATGCGGAATGATGGTTATACGTATACTTGTTGATCAATAAGAACGAATACGTTTTCTTCTTAGCAGAACAGAACTTTCATAGGAGAATGTTTTAAAACTTGGAATTAATGCGGAATGATGGTTATATGTATACTTGTTGATCAATAAGAACGAATACGTTTTCTTCTTAGCAGAACAGAACTTTCATAATAACTATAATAAATCGTATAACTGATATTTGTTTTATACTAAACTGCTTTATAATTGAAGTAAATGAGTTCCAATGGATATGATTCGAAACAGGAAAAGTTTGTAAGAATCGATACTGTTTGAATAATGCATATATTCTAAGTACGGAGAATTGCGGTTATTGCGCACAAAAATGTTACTAATTTTTATTTATTTTTGAAAAAAATTGCACAATATAAGAGAAAAAGTTTCAATACTGCTGTACTTTTTTATAACTTTAAATTATATTTATTTATTAAAACTGAACATATTTTTATACCACTCAGGTAATTTGTGCTATAAAATTTAATAATTTTAAAGTTTTAGTTGCTACAAACTTATATGATGAAATCATAAATAGTTAATGAGAATGTGTGACGGTAATACATCATTCATGAAGTCACCTGTCTATTTTATTCGGATAAATTGTTATTTCTTTTTTTACAAAAACAATGGCAGGTCATTACGAGAAAAAAGACTGATATATAATAAAAAAATTATTTGGATGGACTTGGTTCGCAGAATTCAAGGGTCAAAATGCATTTTGTTTTATAGAATAAAAAACCAGAATCGCTGACTTTTAAAAAGCTTTGAAATGGTTTTTTACGAGTTTTTCCAAAGTTAGCAACAAAACTTGTATTAAAAGAAAAAAAATCCTTGATGTTTCCGTATTCAGATTAAAATATCAACGAAATCAAAATCAATCGGTTGAATCAATCATTCAACCACGAATCCAAAAAATGCGGGTAGCACGAATATTTCGCAGATATAATCTAGTACGGAAATAAAACGGAGTCCATTATTTAGAAAACTGAATAAGTTTTGCCGAATTTCCAATACGAAAAAGTAAATTCTACGCCAATATCGGTTACGGTTAAAAAATAAAAATTCTTATAAAACTAATTTTCTATTATAGAAATTTCGAATATTTCGGCAACAAATCCCCGGAGCAGCTGTTGCACATCATATTACTTACGTCACTACGAGTAGCACGTGTTTAACGCATTATACAGTGACAAATAATAGAACAGATTGTCTCACCTGTACTGTCCACGGCGAAACGAGTCAGCAGACGAGGAGAAATAGTTTCTAAAGTTCGACACAACTGTTCGAAACCATTAACACCTTTCTTACAAACTAAATTAATAAAATCATCGGTTTCCTGACTCTTTTTAACTTCTTTCAGTAATTTTTTGTCATCGTCTTCGTTAAACAGACCTTTCTGACACAGAGAAGACAATACTTCGACGATGTCCAATTCTGCCAAGTCTTTCTTGTGTCGCTCCAACAACCTTCTAACATTTGTTACCCCCGCCATTTTGTAATCACTGTTTCTATTGTGGGTACTATTCAGCACCATCTAGTGTTGTCAAGAAGAACTGATTTGTTAATATCGTACACATTCAACTTAAATATTATTTTCTAGGTCGTCAGATATACGGCATTTCAAAAATAAAAAACAAAAATATATATCTTGTTAGTTTAGTTTTCAAGGTGTAAAGTTTTGAAGGTCATTAAAAATATAAATAGGTCGGCAAAATATTTGTTGACCAAGAAAAAAGTTACAGAAGTTTTATAAACTTTTTTTTTTTTTACTTTGAAATTTTTTTGTGTTTATCAAACGTTTTAAAATTCAAAATATCTCGATATATTCTCTAAACTAATTGTTAAAATAAGTATAAAAATGTAAAAACAAGTAAATAATGTCATATTATGCGCAAATTTAATGATTATTTAAGAATTATCCAGAAATAATATAGTTAAGAGAAATGGAAAATATAATTATAATATAAATCTAATTATTATAATCACATGAAGCATTCGTAATATTCATACTGATAATCTCATTTTATATTTTAAATAAAATTATCGTTAGTTTATTGGATTAAATTATTGTATACTAGTGTTATAAATGTTAGAATAAATATTCTAATAAAGATGAGTTTGATATTTAATAAACTAATTTATAATTAATTAAAAATATGGCCACTTTGTACAGAGTCATTTTTGTTCAGTGACTGACAGACATGTCAAAGTTTTTTGTTTTGTTAAAGCTGATATTAATCATGATAACGAAAATTGCAATACAAACAAATACATAAATAATCTCCTGAAAATGTTTAAATTATACTACAGTATTTTATATTATTAACTATAGTTTGCATTTTATATACTTTTACTGTACTATATATTTTTCAATAATTTAGAAAAATATCGTTTAGATAATTTTACTTTATAGATTATAACTCAAAAAATATATTTTAAGTATGTTAGTTGTCATTAAAACTTCTGATAAATTTTTAAATAATTTATAAAATTCCACAAAATAACTGTGTCATTAAAATTCCAACAGTTAAGATTTTGTGTAGTTCCACAAAATAACTGTTATATAAATAAATATATATATATAAATAGAGTTATTATGCCGCATTTTAAATTTTATTGGGTTCTAGAGCGTGTATTAGGATATACCGAAACTATTTTTCTTTGTTTTCATGCTGTTTCATCAATTGTTGTGACACGAATTTATTTTCGATGGAATCCTTGCATTGATACAATTTTTCGGTCCAGTAACTATTTCTTTGATGTTTTCATATGAATGTAAACAAAATTAAATAAACAGAGAAATAAAATTTCAGCTGCTGCATTTAAAATTGAATTAATGCAGTTTCAAAATTCAATATGTAATTTGTATCATATAACATTTGACAGATTATTAAATAATGCACATAAAACAGAAATCGTTAAAATTCAATTAAAGTTTTAAAAAATTTCGAGCTAATTTTTGAAATGGTTTTTCATATTCGCATGAATTATTGTATTATTCGAGAATAATATAAATATATGAATTGTACGAATTCTATACATCCATTGTCCGCTACATTCGTCAAATGCATAATTTAATTTCCTTCTTTATAAATAAAGAAAAATATAGCTTTACAAGTTTGGCGATATAAAAATACAGTATTAAAACTGATATAGCCTATATATATATACAGTAAAGGCATATATTGTAACACACAAAATACGAGAATTTGAACAGTTAAAATGCTTAAAAAATTTTATTTTGGTCTCATTGTGCTTTTCATATATGTGAAAAAATCTAATGGAAGTAAGTAAAGTATTTTAAAAAGTTATTAAAATATTTTTGCATAAATTTTAAAACTGATTAATGATATCAATGTTTCTATAAAATGTATAAATTTTTTATAAGTATATGTATGTGTGTATATATTTGTATGTATTCAATGCATAGAAGATATAAGAAAAGTCTAAATCATATATAATACATATTTTATACACCTGTCTATGTATTTATTAAATTCTGATTAAATTCTTTTTAATTATATTTATATGGTGCATTTTGAAGTTAAATTCTTTCTTTAAAAATAAAGTAGATTGTAGAAGTTTAAGTATGAAATTTCTTATTCAGTTCTTTTGAACTAACTTGTAAATGTAATACAGTAGAACAAAATCAGAAATTCTTGAGACCATTTTCATGTTTCTCTTAAATGTAATTCACAGCAAATATGAGTACCGTCATCTATGGTTTTATCTTTTTTTATAGTAATATATTGTGCATATATACATATTACAGTTTAAAAGAGATATTATAATACTCTTTAATATATTTTTTTGATATTTCAGATACAGAGCATTTTCAAAATGAAGCTAATTCTACTGTTTCCAATCATCAAACATTTTCTTTTGCTAGATCTAACTTGAGTAATATCTATGATGTGGAAGATTATACAGAAAATTCAACATTCTTGACAACAGAAAATCCGATAGATCTAAACATAACTATATTCAACATGACAAGTAAAAATAATAAGAATTCCATCATAATAATTAAAGAATCGCCTAATTCCGTTTTGATCAGGTTTAACGTTTCTACGACTAATGATAACAATACAATGAAAACAAGAAAAGGAGAGAGACCTAATATGAAATTCAATCGAATGAACGAGACAACTACAGTTATTCCTACAGTCAGAAGAAAACCAACCATCATCACTCCTAAAGCAACAAACTTTGAATCCGATATATCATCCTTAAATAATTCAGTATTTCTCATTCCTATAGCATCGGATACAAGTCAACAAAATAATTCAGCAAATAAATCGTCTTCATTAAAAGTTGTACTTTTAGTACAACCTACTACTGAATGATTAAATAAAATAGTGCAAACGTCTCTCATTTTGAACTAATAATAAATTTATCATATGATAATATGCAAATTATATGCATATAATACTAATAAATATAATTTTATTGACGTAAATTGTAAATTGAATATTTTTAAAAAATATTTTAAGGAAATTAGTATTTCTGACTGTAAATTAAAAATAATAATAATATTTAAACTAATAAATATAATTTTATTGACGTAAATTGTAAACTGAATATTTTTAAAAAAATATTTTAAGGAAATTAGTATTTCTGACTGTAAATTAAAAATAATAATAATATTTTAATAAATTACTGCAATTTTTCCAATATATTTGTTTTAATCAACGATAGTTGGTTTTAATACAGTAGCTAAAATTTTATTGATTTCTTGGCTTTTTGTGAATTTTATTTTTATTTTATGAAAATAAAAAGCAATATAAATATTTATCTATACGATTCTAAAATCTATTACGATATCAAAGAAAAATGCTTTAATGAAATAATTAAATTTTTATTATTTGAAAAAAGTCTTTTAAATTGTATAAAATAAGCAACTTTTTTGATTACAGTATTTTGAAAATTATAATTCAGAAAAATGCATTTTCAAAATTAGGTTTCATATTTTATTCAAATTGTGTCAATATCTCAGAATATTCCTAGTACACGCGAAAAAAAATCAGTTGAATATCCTATACAATGTTTTCAGTCTTCAAATTCTAATCTTTATTCTCAATGTTTTCAATTCAATCTATTCATGTTTTCTATCTAATCATAATCTGTCATTCAATCTACAATGTTTTCATCTGTTGCGATAATTTTTTAGGAGAATTTAGAAACATTTTAACAATAGCAAGTAATCAACAATTATTAAAATTTGATAAATATTTAATTTATAGTACTATATTATATACTGTAAATTGTTAATTCTAAAGTTCTATATAATAACAAAGCTACAATACCGATTTTCTATTTTTACAAATTATCAGTATTATCTAGTCAAAAGGAGAAAAAAATGATTATATTGATTTTTGAAAGTCTGAAATTATTAAATTTTCAGAAGTAAATGATGTAATCAGAAATATATCGATTTAAAAAAAATTGAAATCATAGAAGAAACTGTAAAAAGTTTATTATAATAAAATTAAGATATTAAATCACTTATTTTAGGCGGATATTTATTTTTGATACTTTGAAACCGATACTGCATTTTACGATGCTTTGCATCAATAAGTCCACTGTCAAAATCTATTAAAAGTTAATGGCTGAACTACTGAGTTCTTATTAAGTTGAAATCATAGAAGAGACTGTAAAAAGTTTATTATTATAAAATTAAGATATTAAATCACTTATTTTAGGTGGATATTTATTTTTGATACTTTGAAACCGATACTGCATTCTACGATGCTTTGCATCGATAAGTCCACTGTCAAAATCTATTAAAAGTTAATGGCTGAACTACTGAGTTCTTATTAAGAAAATATATTTTTACACTCTTTAACTTGTTTTATTTATTATTAAACAATTGAAGTTTCTCTATAAAAATATGATTAATATACTACAGGAAGTGAACAGTCGATTGCCTTTAGAGTTCAATTAAATATTATATTAATCTCAGTCCCAATTATAAGCTCTAGTTATATATATATATATATTTTTTTTTAACGAAATTCACGCTGTTTCACTGTTTATAGATTTGATAGAGCGTGTAAAATTTTGAACTGATATGTACCGTGAGAAGTTGAGATATGAAACTTCAAATTTTAAAACTGCAGATTTTATAATACAGGTATAAACTAAGTTTGCTATTTATGAGATCGCAACGTTTTCAGTTCCTTGCCCATCTGTCTGAAATATTTTTATTCTGAACTGTATTTGATCAATAAAAAATTATCGTAATAATACAGTTTATTTAATGAAGCTTTATTAAATTTTACTTTATTAATGAATATTTGTAAAAATGGCAATTTAAAATATATATTACAATGTGATAAGAAATTATATAAAGTAATCTTATGAATTCGTTAAATTGCTTCGATTATTAAAAAAAAAATATTCTAAAATGGGAAAAATTATTTGAAAAATAACTCAAATTATAAAAAAATCTATTAAATTATTGTAAAATTTAACAATATACATATATAGTAATTGCAAAAAATCTAGAAGTACTTCGTGGAAGTTTATCAAAGTTTATAGAACAAATTCATTAGATTAATCAGTAATCCTAATTGTGTTTCCAGTTTTTTCAATTATGATGTTGTCTAACATTAACGAAGGCTTTATTTGGTATTGATTTACTTTCTTTTCTCTTGTTCTTACAAACGAAAGCTATGGACAAACGATAATCTATGAACTCAACTGTTTGTTTTCAATATTAATTTACAAAAATATGATGATATTAATAAGTTCCACTTTTATATTTACTAATGATAATTAATTCAAAAATATTAAAAACCTAAAAATAGTTAAATGTCGTTCTAATATTTCTATGGAAAACATATATTAGAAATCATGTATTATACTGAGAAATTATTTATTTTCGTTTAAAATTATAAATTAAATAACTTTCTCTTAATAATACAAATTAAATTCTGTTCTGTAAGATTAAACAATCCTATATGATTAAAGAATGCAGCGTTGAAGTATCCTTTAATGTCAAAACATCAATGCTGAATTTCATGAAAATCTGCTAATTAGTTCAAAAATAGTACTTGTTTGTCTTTTTACATATTAGATATATTTGTAATATCATTTAGTTTTTAAATGAAACTGTATTTTCTGAGAAAGGCCTTCTGATAAAAATTTGCAGACTTGCGTCATCAAATTTTTATCCGACTGTACGAAATTCTTAGTTAATTAACGTTAAGACACGGTTACATTCCAAATGTGGTCGAAGTCAATTGAGCGATGCAAGGCATGTAACCTATAAAGATGCTTACAAAGAAGAGAATTCTTCTCTCTCATCACCTTCATTTTGGTCAAATTGGACTAAAATTTGCAGGAGAATAAGTAATCTGAGAAATATCTGTATTCTAAATTTAGTCAAAATCGATTGAACAATTGACTTAGATTGCCTGAAGAATAAGAAAAGAAAAGAATTTTATGGCCAATTTTTTTCTAACTGTTCTAGCTCTTATCAATTGGCTTTTGCATTTTATGTTATATTGAATATTGTATTTCTTTCGAATATACAATAAATATTAGATTAATAATATTTAATCTGGAATGAAAATTACAGAAGACTGAACGTCATCCATAATGATCATTCCATAATGATTTTTTTAATAAGAGACTTAAGATACTGTCTTGCGTGGCTTAGATTATTATAACTTTTTATATATATAGTAATACATATCGCAGTTCGCATTAATTTAATCACATTATTCGTAAAAAAATAAATTATTCCAATTAGATATTATTAGTAGATCATTACAGTATAAGCATGTTTTATATTTGCACCTTTATTTTTAATTATATATTTTAATTATTAGACATAATTAGCGATTCGGTCATTCTATATTCTAGATTAAATATATAAATATATTTAAATAATGCATTTTCGAAAAATTTGACCAACTGCATAGATGTTGATTTTGTTCGTTTTCAGACGGTTCTTTTATAAGAATTTTTTTCTATGATAGTAGTACTTTTCTATTTCAGAGATATTTTATACAATTGTCTTACATAATATAGATGTAGACTTTGTTCGTTTTCAGACAGTTCTTTTATAAGAATTCTTTTCTATGATAGTAGTACTTTTCTATTTCAGAGATATTTTATACAATTGTCTTACATAATTACTTTTCCGGTATATATAGTATACCGGTATGTCTCTGAGATATGCTGAAACTAGTGTTTCTGATTTCCCGGCCTTTTTTCATTCCTGGGAACTTCCGGGAAATCCCGGGAACATAAAAGCCATTCCCGGGAATCCCGGGAATGCATTAAAATTTAACAAAATCTAAAAAAGTAGTTATTTATAAATTAATATTAATAAAAAATACACAAAAAAGGATATTAATAAATTCCCAAAATTTATATTCCTTTATATCGACTAATTCAATTCGAACTACTAAAATACAAATAAAATATACATCACTCATTCTTAATGTATGATTTGAGACAGTCAATGCTCTTATCGCTCAGCCTAGTTCTTAGCTTTGTTAATAAACAAACAGGCAACAGATTTTTGTAATAAGAGACTTTAGATACTGTCTTGCGTGGCTTAGATTATTATAACTTTTTATATATATAGTAATGAATGATACAAAAAAGGGTCCAGGTAGTTCGGAAGAGAAGGAAAGAAAGAACGGTTGTTTCTTTGTTTTAGCTGGAGGCGGTCGACCAAGAAACGCGTATGTAAAAGAGCAAAATATATCAAAAGCTGAAACTACCTCGCTGTTTGGATCTGTATATTTTTTATTGTGTTTGTTATAGTAAAGTTGTTCGTTTATAAAAATGGAGTCAGTTAAGTCTTCAATATTTTTATCAACCACGGAATCGTAACTTACACAATATCTTTCCCGGGAACCCGGGAAATTATAAGATTTTCACACTTTTCGTGAAAATCTTACCGCGCAGATAGAAAAAATTATAAAATACAATTAAATATGATGCCGAAGACTGTACGAGAGTTATTTATCAAAGAATTTGATAATTGTCAATATGGAAAAGCATGTGGGCGTGATTTACTAACAGAGTTGCACTCACATCTGATCACTGATTATATTTAATTGATCTGTGAGTGTGACACGTGTTGGCAATTTGGTTGGTTTGTTTACTTCTTTTCCTTCACGACTTGGTTGGTTAGTTTACTTCTTTTCCTTCTTATGAAGTCAACATAAAACTTTGAGTTAGTTTATTTCTTTTCCTTCTTATGAAGTCAACATAAAATTTGCATTATTTTAAATGGAATTATTATTAAAATGTTAAATAGGTAATACAAAAAGTGATTGCGAATTACCTACTTAACTTGTGAAGAAAAGAGCGTAGGATATTTGGAAGAGAAACCAATGATGTTGAATGTAAAATTAGAAAAAGCGATCCACTCAAAGACAAAGTTCCTATGTTGTTCAATTAGCCTGAGTTCTAGGTTGAGCGAGTTGTGAAGCGAGAATTACAGTTATTTGACTCAACAGGAAATCGATCATCAAGTATTATAAAATTGGGCCAGGCTTTGAAAACAATTCCTCCATCATCAGCTGAAGCGGAAAGAGCATTTTCTGCTGTTGGTTTGTTTATTAACAAAGCTAAGAACTAGGCTGAGCGATAAGAGCATTGATTGCTTATGTTTCCTCAAATCATACTTTAAGAATTAGTGATGAATATTTTATTTGTATTTTGTAGTTCTAATTGTAAATTAGTCACATATAAAGGAATATAAATTTTGGAATTTATTAATATCCTTCTTTTGTGTATTTGTTATTGATATTAATTATAAATAACTACTTTTTAGATTTTATTAAATTTTAATGCATTCCCGGGAATGGATTTCCCGGGAATGGGGGAATTCCCGGGAATTTCCCGGAAATTCCCGGGAATGAGAAAAAAACCGGAAAATCAGAAAACCTAGTCAGAACATCTCATGTAAATATTATCAGATTTGAATAGAATTTATATATAGAATATTAGTGGAATTTGCTAGAGGATCGTGTAAACCATGGGTGTCCAACTTTTTGGCTTTCTTGGGACACATTTGAAGGGAAAAACTGCCTACGGCCGCACATAAATACTAATTCCAACGATAATTGTTAAGCAAAAAAGTTAGTAATGTACAATATATGATATCTACCATGACAAATAAGCAAAAATATCGTAGCATAATTAATCTTAGACTTCTTTTCGTTGAAAAATTTTTTAAAATCATTGAGTAGGTCAAGAAGTCACTGAAATAAGAAATATTTTAGAAAATAGAAATAGGAAATATAGATAGGTATTTAAATAATAATAACTTCAAATAAATACATAAAAATCTCAATGTTTTAAGAAGTTTACGATTTTAGTTGGGCCGCCGATTTTTTTTGTATTATTACGCCCCTTTCCAATCAGAAAGATTACTAAGGGACGGGGTCAGTTCCAACCATGGGCTGCACCTACACCCGTGGAGGGGGCCGGATGGTGAAGGACAGGGATCGCTGGGTCGGGTCCAGTACCCGAAAAAACTTTTGATGAGATGCCGCACCAGGGTCATCCTGCGTGGCACGCCAACGCGTTACCACTCGGCCATCCGGCCGCCTTGGTTCGCGGGTTGGACAACCCTGGTGTAGACTAAAAATAGTCAAAATCGATTAGTTATTATTGCGTAATAAGGGGATCGATTTTGATCATTTTTACTACACACGATTCTCTGCTGATCCTAATAACATATGCAAATTTCATTTAAATTAAATTAATATTTATATTGCGTATTGTTTTGAAAACTAATATCCGAAAGGATATGATTGATTATCAATATTTTTCAATAGGACTGATTTCCTGGAGAGTTCCTATATGTACTGTACATATCTCATTCAAATTGGATAATATTTATCCGAAATATTTCCACAAAATAAGTGAAATATCTTCTTCCAGTTATAACTGATATTGATAATTTTCAATAAATCCAAAATTGATTATTTTGAATTTTCAACACAAAAAGATGCATAAAATCAAATAATGGAAAGAATCCAATGATCGATTCATTGATATTGACTAACTTGTTGCAATCAACAATGGTTCAACTATAACCTCCATAACAGAAACTGAAGAAGAAGAAGAAGAAGAATCAACGATGGTTGTAATATATCTTATTTTGCAGAATAGATGGTTATTTTAAAGACAATCTGTATGATGCGCAACATTTGTTGCACATTATGAGCGGACCAAATCTGTAATGGTTTCAGCCGATGCTCTATCGAATGGAGATCAATAAGCGGATCCCGCAGATCTTGAAATATATATCGTTAATTCAAAATAGAGATTATTAATTAATTAAAATATTTATATCATGGTATATAAAGTAATGATACAGAATTCTAAAAATCGAATTCTCTCACTATTTTCGATGTTTTAATTAAACTTTTAGATGAAAATTTTATGAATAACAATGGGGATAAAATAGCTATATGTATAATCTAAAGTTTCTCATCGATGAAGTGTCTTTATATTTGACACAGATCTATAAATTTATTATCGATTTAAAAAGAAAAGAATACTATATTGTAACATTAAATGAGGCGGCCGGATGACCGAGTGCTAACGCTGTCGGTGTGCAACGCAGACGAACCCGGCTTCGCGTCTCGGGTCTGGTAACACATGAAAAGTTTTTCGGGGTGCTGGGCCCGGCCAAGCGATCTTTGTCCTTCACCATCCGGCTTCTTCCACCGGTGTGGGTGCAGCCCGTGGTTGGAACTGGCTCCGCCGCTTAGTAATCTTCCTGATTGGAAAGGCTCGTAAAATATAAAAAAAAAAAAAAAATTAAATGAAATTAAGATGAGGAAATACTAAATTTTATTACATAAAGTATATTAATACCATTTTTTTTTATATATTTTATTTATTTCATAGTAATATCATCAAAATATTAAAAAATATATTTATGATAAATTTTAAGACACCAGAGCGTACCAAGCGACAAGTTAACAAAATGGTGGCTTACTGTACTGCAGGTTCTACTAGTAAATGCTGAATCTTACTTATTGACAATTCAGAAAATAATGTGAGTAATTGTATTAACTAAGTACGATTTCTGTATAATTCTACCTTCAAATTAATCCAAAAATTGAAAATATGAGGCTATATATTAATTTTATCTTAATTTGTCATTACCTTAATTTTAATTAATAGTAATAGAATTAGTCGTGAATGTATTATATCTATATCATGATGTGATGTATAATGCATTGAAATTAACTATATATTTCAAGTACAGTATGTGTGTACTGAATGTTGTGTATAATAATATCACCGCCATCGCCGGAAGTGACATCACGAAAGGTAAAAAATTTGAACTGCTATAACGAAGTATTACTGATAGAGGTATGGTTCGGCTGTGGTTCCGAATACGCCCCGCTCCAAAAACTGGTTTTTTCACTTCCTAACGTCAAAATAACTACTGAGATATCTTATTTAAGTATTCCCTATGCGGCAAAATCCGTCAATTACGCAAAAATTTGATATCTCAATAAATTGTTAATCAAATTTCGAACAAAATCGTGAACATTTCACTTAGTCTGCTGTTATGTACCGTCGTAGAAGAAAGCTGTCGGTGTGCGCATGCGCACTGGTTAATTTTCGTCAAGCTATCGTTTGCGTTTCGCTTCTCGAATTCCGCGCGCATCGCTAGAACTCGCGGTGGCGTCACACGGCATTCTTGTTCACAATATCTTATTTCATCCTTTATATAAGTAGTTTCCCCTAGGGATACCTGAAGTTGGAGGGACACTAAAATTTTAAAATGATAATTATATTGTTATTTATCATCATTACCGCTCTTCCCAAAATATCGATATTTAGTGTTACATAATAATGAATAATTCTTTTTTTGCAAATAATTCTTGTCTCACTATATTTTGTATATTAAAGGTTTAAATCTAAGTTCACGGTGGCGTCACACGGCATTCCTGTTCACAATATCTTATTTCATTCTTTATATAAGTAGTTTCCCCTAGGGATATCTGAAGTTGGAGGGACACTAAAATTTTAAAATGATAATTATATTGTTAATTGTTATCATTACTGCTCTTCCAAAAATATCGACATTTACTGTTACATAATAATGAATAATTCTTTTTTTTTTGCGAATAATTCTTTTTTTTTTTTGCAAATAATTCTTGTCTCACTATATTTTGTATATTAAAGGTTTAAATCTAAGTTCTAGAAAAATGTCTCAGATGAGATAATATCAATTATAACGAAGATGAAAGTTTTTCCAACAGTTTTCCCTATTAAATGACAATGTTTGAATTTTAGCTGAATGATTCCTATTTTTAAAGTGAAGAATTTGGCTGATCCTTTCACGAATGTGGAAGGTATGGAAAAAAGGTTGGAAAGATTCAACCATTTAGAAGTCAGAAAGTGATTGGGAAATGGATTAAAAGATAGATGAAATTTAATGGCAATAGCAATTAATTAACAGTAGTAATGCAATATCGTGTTAATACAACCCTTTAAATACATTATGGGTTATAAAATTAAAAAAATGGAAAAATATCTAGCGTCCTAACTTTTCTTATGACCATTAGATGCACTGAACCGACAGTAGTAATGCAATATCGTTTTATTACAACCCTTTAAATACTTAAAATGGGTTATAAAATTTAAAAAATGGAAAAATATCTAGCGTCCTAACTTTTCTTATGACCATTAGATGCACTGAACCAATTTTGCATCGATGCATATTTTTTTTTTTTTTTTGCTAAAAAAATAATGCCATGTAACAATTTGTTATTGCGCGCCTATTTGTGTTTGTTTTGCGTTCGTATAATTGAGATTGCTGGTTTTTAAAAATTAATATATGAATATACACAGTCTCTAATTTTTAATAAAAGATATGTTTAGAACTGCATGCATTTTTTTTTAGTTTACTTATTTAAACGTTATTGATTTTGGTGTTCCGCGACTTTGAAAAGTTAAAAATCAATGGACTATACACTAAATTTGGATAATTGTATTCCCAATTTACATTTTATGTTTCTATTTATGCAATAGTTATTTGTAAATTACTTATAATTTACAAATTCAATTTATTATTAATAATAATAATAATAATATACAACTTAGGGCTTTTTATTATTGATTAATTTTAAATCACTTGATTTACAAGTAATTTAAAATAAAATAAAGTGAATAAATTTAAATAAAATAATTTTTGTGCCATCTTCTATATACAGTGAACTTTATTTTCGAATTGTACATCATCGTTTATTAAAATGTTTTGAGTTATTATTTTTATCGTACGGATTCCTGATTATCGAACATAATTTATCACGTATCATGATCATCGAAGCATGAAATAAACGTCATAAGAAAGTGTCGCGTGACGCTACCGCGAGCTGTAGTGATGCGCGCGGAACTCGAGAAGCGAAACGCAAACGATAGTTTGACAAAAAAATTAACCAGTGCGCATGCGCACACCGACAGCTTTCTTCTTCGATGGCGAATAACAGCAGACTAAGTGAAATGTCCACGATTTCGTTCGAAATTTTATTAACAATTTATCGAGATATCAAATTTTTGCGGAATTGACGGATTTTGCCGCATAGGGATTACTTAAATAAGATATCTCAGTAGTTGTTTAGAAGTTAGGAAGTAAAAAAAAAAAACAGTTTTTGGAGCGGGGCGTATTCGGAACCACAACCAAGATAGCACTAATGTAAAATTCTACCCTTTAATGATATGCATACTGTGTGTAATTTTAAAATGCTATAAATTATCTGCATGATCAATATCAGATGATTTATTATCTGATATTGATTCTTCCTTAGCCAAATAATTGCTTCTAAATTGTAGCATATATTTTATTTTTTCAGTACTTTGTGTAATTTTTTTACATTGATATTTTTAATTTTTTTTAATTAAATAAAAGTGTTTAATATTTGTATTGAAATTGAAATCTAGATCAAATAATGATTGAAAATTAATCAAAAGATTAGTGTATAAATTTTTGGAAACTAAACTATAATTTTAAAAATCACTTTAAATTTATTGTAAAATGATTCCAGTTGTAATTTTAAATTATCAAAAATAAAAATTTCTACAAATTGGGAATTTTTATATATTTGCACTTCAGATAATCTAAATTCTAATAGAATTATTAAATAAGAGATACCACATATAACCACATAATAAAGATTTATAATTATCCAAATAAATTATATTTAAGTAATAAACAAGTAATAAACACAAAAGCACTTTTAAGCAATAAAATAAGACTTTTTATTAAAAAGATTCCGCTAACGTTTTCCATCTGTGATCATCATCAGGTGGAGTTCTAAAGAATTCTTTACAGATTGAAAATGTTAGCGGAATCTTTTTAATAAAAAAGTCTTATTTTACTGCTAAAAAGTGCTTTTGTGTTTATTACTTGAGTATTATAGTTAAGCAGTAGTCTTTTTTAAATAGTTAAATACAGTTTAAATTATATTTCTTACTTCTAAAATTTTCTACATAAATTTATTTACTGGTAGCTACTTTTGAACATTGTATTTAATCCCTTAGCCCAATACTTCCCAAACTTTGTGTCTGTGCCCCCCTTTTTCATAAAAACTTAGTATGCCTCTCATTCAATAATAGTCTAATTTTATAAATACTTTCTATTTACAGTTTAATATTACTAAACAATATACCATATTCTGTATAAATAAAGTTCTTATACATAAAAATATATATATTTATTATAGTGTGATAATTTTTAATACAATTAAAGTTAAATCTTACAAAAAGACGAAAAATATAACATATATTTAATGCAATGGGTAGGCTTGTTTTTCAACACAAATTCTCTCAAATCAGGTGTCATGGAAGATATTGCTACTCACAATTCTTTATCAATCACTAAACAAGATTGTTATTTTGTCTTTAAAACAGCTAGAGCAGAAAGTTTCTGGGTACATGAATATTTGTACTGTATTTATAATTTTTTTGCTGATTAATTTTTTCTTGGCATCAAATTGAATTTATTTTTTATTTGTTTGCCCTCTTGGAATAGACTCGCATCTCCCTAGTGGGGCACTCCCCAGAATTTAGAAAACACTGCCTTAGCCTGTTATACAGATTTATAACAGGCAAGGCATATGTATAGTTTATCAGTTTAAGAACAAAACTGATAATTATAGATATTCTGCTACTATAGCAGCAGTGAATGTTTTTATTGTATAAATTAATAAAAGATTAAATATATATTACAATTATATTCATTATAGTGATTTTATTGAACAGCAAAAAGTTCAAAGAGACAAACTAAGCACTATGCAGAAATAGATCTTTATTTCAGAAAGAAACGCTTTCGATGCTTAGGCAGGAAAATTCAAGTTGGTGATTACCTATGTTTATAGTGACTAAACGACTAAATATAATGCTATAGCTTTAATATGCACGTTCCTTACACTTGTATCAATGAAAGTTCAAATTGGTGATTACCTATGTTTATAGTGACTAAACGACTAAATATAATGCTATAGCTTTAATATGCACGTTCCTTACACTTGTATCAATGATATAATAATTAAATTTTGCGATAAAAACATTAAAAATCATAACTTGAAGACCTACTTTTATGCCATATTTTTAGGCGTGATTTCTGGATACTTCACACTGAGTGGAAAAGCTTTGATTCATTTTTAAGCTAAAAAATTTTTCCAGTTACTATCGAAGTGATTTTGATAAAACACAGAAAGCGAATCAACCAACCATGAACTCGGATGTTCGTGTTCTGCGCAAGCATATTAAACGAATATGTCATACACATGTGACGCTATCTGGGGAAGTTAAGGGAAGTAACGACTTGCTGAAGCAGATTACAGCGCATGCATGGAACTTGAACTCAAATGATATCATTCTTCTTCGCGTTCACGTTCGCGTCAACGCCTTGCTGAAGCTGTCTAATATGGCGGACTTCCCGATATCAAACGTCCATATATAAACTGACTTTTATTTTCGATTTCAAATATAAGCCAATTTCTAGCTTTAATTATTGTTTTTCTTCAATTAAGAGTTAATAAGAAATTTTTATGCGAAATTTCAATAAGATATTTATAATCCTTTCTGCTTTTAGAGTTTCAAAATTAGAATAAAAAAGCAGAATTAAATGAATTAAATACGGTATTAATATCTAAAACAGTATATGCAAAATAATTCATATACATCTGGACGATTTTAGATTCTTGGGTATAACGAACAACTTCTCGGACACGTGACACTCATTAAATATAATTTTACCGTTTATGTTCAATTTCTAGAAGAATTAACAAGAGACGTGCCAGGCGCAAAATAAAGAGTTGGGAATGGAAATTTCTAAAAGAAAGAAAACATTGCCATCTAGACAGTGGGGCAGACAGTAAAACCTATCATATTACATGAAATTTCAGAGGTATAAAAGTATAAAAATATAAGGAAACGAGATTTTTAGTAAAATTTTTTAAATCGCGTTAAAAAATATTATTTCACATTTATATCGTTATAATGTGTAATTTCGTATTTTGAATGCATTTCGCATTTTGTCAACATATTACTAACCAATAAAAAATTGTTTAATCATGATGAAAAATTAAAATACCAAAATATTACGTCATTTGGAAGTATTTAGCACTTTATCGCTATTGCGAAAAATCATCACCGCATATATACATGTATACTGTATATATACAGTATATATTTTATTTTAATTTGAAAAAATTTATATTTACCAAAAAAGATGATCCTCTGCCATTATTCTGAATGCTCTAGCAATTGATTTTTCTTCAGAGCATATATACATATATATGTATATATATACATATATACATGTATATATATATATACAGTGATACCTCGGATTACGAACGTCTCGGTTCACGAACAAATCGGTCTACGAACATCATTTGCGAACAAATTTTGCTTCGCTTTACGAACGATGCTTCGGTTCACGAACACACACGCACGGAGTGCATGGAGCGCACGTGACTCGCGGCGCACAAAACCTTGCGCACAGCCTCGCCCCCAGAAGCAATCCAGTTGGCCCAGCTCACATGGGTACAGTAGAGTCCCAACAAGTGTTGATATTTTAGTTTTTTTCATTATTTAATTAAATTTATCCCTTATTATGGCTCCCAAAAAAGTTAAAAGTGTTAGTGAAGGTGGTGTTAAACATGCTTTCTTCTAATATTACTGTTATATTTATTTCCTTTCTGTATTATTTCCACACATAAAGCCATAACATGTTAAAATTTTTTTCTAGGATAAAAAAACGTATTATTTGGATTTACATTAATTGCAATGGGAAAAATTGATTCGGATTACGAACTTTTCGGATCACGAACAGGGTCGAAGAACGGATTGTGTTCGTGAACCGAGGTACCACTGTATATATTTTATTTTAATTTGAAAAAATTTATATGTACCAAAAAAGATGATCCTCTGCCATTATTCTGAATGCTCTAGCAATTGATTTTTCTTCAGATGACAATTTCGAACTGAGATTAATATTAAATTTCTTATTAAGAAATTCAATAATAAGTTGTGAATCACCTATATCCTCTCCATTTAATGTTATATATGGACATTTTCCTTTCGGTCCACTCCAATCAGAAAAATCATTCTAAAAATTAAAAATAAAAAGCATTTAATACATATTCTTTTAGCATATTAAATATTTTTTTTTATTATACTTAATTATTAATGATGTTTTAGCTAAGAAGTGATTTTTTATTATTATTTAATAATTTGTGGCTTGAATGTAATTACAAAGATTGACATCTTTTCTAATGTTTATATAATAAAACTGGCCATAAATGGAACTGAAACTTTGTAGATTAATAATAATTTTTGTTAAAAAGTATTATATGTTTTCATTACTTTTTTATATTATACTGTAGTAAAAATTTATTACTATAGATTCTGCATATTATAAATACATACCAGTCATATTTTGATTTAAATAATTTTAATTAAATTAGAAGATATGTTTCAATTTATCATATATTATAAAATTATTATTTTAATAAATTTAATGAAGCATAATATTTTCAAAATTCCCTAAGCTGATTTATGAAAAGTTCGATTTTTCAAGTGTTAAAAAATACTATTAGAAGGCCCTATTCAATGAAAAGCTCGGACACGTATTCACTCATTTTTGATGTATTTTCACCATACTTAAGCGGATCAAAATCGGTGACACGTATTCACTCATTTTTGATGTATTTTCACCATACACAAGCGGATCAAAATCGGTGGGGGGTCAGCTGTGTCCTCCCCTTGTAAGTAAAAATATTTTTGGCAATTACTTACCCTCTTCAGATATATAGGGTGAAAGAAAATTCTGTACCCTTCAAATAACTTAATAAATATCATAGATTTCAAAAATTTATTAATGCCAACAAATAGGAACTCACGGAGACCTTCAAATGAGCTGATTATGCAAATGAGGACAGTTGCAAATCCTATCTCATAAACCATAAGAGATATGAAAAAATTTCCAATTATAAACTTGTTCAGCATTCAATTCTGAACATTTTAAAAAAACTTCATCAAAATTGGATGAATAGTTTGCATAAAAATGAAACAAAATCATTTTTACATGCAAAGGGTTGACACTTATTTCTGACAAGTAAGTAACAAACCAACATCAAGACATAACACTCCAAATCAATAAAGTGAAAAAACAGAGCCTAATCAACAAGCAAAAACTAAACGTGTGCTCAAAATGTCTTCTACTAGCACCCAAGTATATTTGAGCATGATGTTGGATGGAGTTCCTTACAGCCTTGAGTGTCAGTAGAAATCTCTGCACAAACAGTAATGATGCAGTCTTGAAGATTCTCTACTGTTATTATGCAAGAATGAAAGTTGTTGTGACTTCATCAATTGTTGTTTGTGGACAAACTGATCTTCGGCATTTCAAGGATTAGCATATGATAGATCTAAGTGTTTCATTTTTGGGAGAACTATTCATCTGATTTTGATGAAGTCTTTTTTATTGTGTTCAGAATTGAATGCTGAACAAGTTTGTAGTTGGAAAATTTTTCTCTATTTGTTATGGTTTATGAGATAGGAGTTGCAACTGTCCTCATTTGCATAATCAGCTCAAATTCTTTAAACTTTCCTACTGCTCTTAAAGGTTAGGATAATCCAATTACTATAAAATCAGTGCTTTTGAGCAGTCCAAAATATAAACTTCTTAAGATAAGAAATATCTTTATTGAGAAATCCTTTCGGTGTTAACACGCCCTCATCAGCTCATTCATTTGTAAGAATTTTATAATTCTAGAACTCAGAAACATATACATTAGGAATCTAACATTTCGATATTTATACAATTCAAAATTTAAAACATTCTTTAGGTAAGAACATTAATAAACAAATTTTAAAACAAAAATAAAATATAAACAAAGATATTAGATATTAATAAACAAACTTTAAAATAAAATAAATATAAACAAAGACATTAAAAGGATATAAGCTTGTATCTTAAAGTACACAGTAAAAAGTACAAGGTATACGTGTGTTAAATTGAGAGTCCTTATTTCTCTTTAAGTGAAATGCACATTGCTCACAAGTATGCTTATTACTGCCCCATATTTTCTTGAGGAAAACTGTAACCAGCTAAGTCCAAAATTAGGGTCTTTCATACGTTTTCTTTAAACTTAATTGGTTCTATTCTCATCTATGCTATGCCTTATTGCAATGAAGGACCCTAATTTTGGACTTAGCTGGTTACGTTTTCTTTAAACTTAATTGGTTCTATTCTCATCTATGCTATGCCTTATTAAATATTTCCAAGACGGGGAGGTTTAAAGACTGTCTTGTTAATTGTCTTTTTACCATAGGTTCCTTTAAAGATTCTTAACTCTTCCGCTACTGGCAGCTCTTTTTGATCGTTGACCTTTTGGATTATTCTTGCCTCGTCCCATTCTATTTGGATGTTATGGCAGCTCTTTTTGATCGTTGACCTTTTGCATTATACTTGCCTCGTCCCATTCTATTTGGATGTTATGTTCATACGCTCTCCTAGCAAGGGCTGTAGTTAGGCAGCCTTCCTTTAAGTCGGCTTTGTGCTCTTTGAGCCTATCTCTAAGATTTCTGGACGTGGCTCCAATATATACTTCTTTAGCCTGTTTGTCTAGATTTACGATGGGTACTTGGTAAACTCCTGATTGGTCGTATTTACATTAAGTATCTTTTATATTTTTAAGAAGGTCCGCTACTGTGCTAGCTCTTTTAACTGTTGGTATGTGGTTCCAAAATATACTTCTTTAGCCTGTTTGTCTAGGTTTATGATGGGTACTTGGTAAACTCCTGATTGGTTGTATTTACAATAAGTATCTTTTACATTTTTAAGAAGGTCCGCTACTGTGCTAGCTCTTTTTACTGTCAGTTTCTTGTTTGCAAGCTTTAACAATCTTTTAACAGTATTATTTCTACTTGAGTGCATCCGTGATAACTTGGTATTGTTTGCGGTCATTTAGATTATTACTTGTGTGGTTTGTAAAAGCGGCACTTTGTTGACCGTTGTTCGTCAGACTTTTCTCCTTTAATTCTTTTAACAATTTGTTTACTAGATTATATTAGAATAATTTCCGTATCTATCTCTTTTTAGCAACAGATCCTTTTATCACTACATCTCACAAGTCAGTGCATGTTGGCAAACAGGAATAAATACTAAAATCTTTAAATCATGTATTTATTATTTATTATTTACAATTTACAATATGTATTTAACAATTTACAAATTAAATTTATAAATCAAATAAGAATTATATATCAAATAATAACATGTAGCAGTGATATTTATGATCAATTATACTTAAAAAGCATTATAACTGTTGGTTTATTGTTTACAAGCTTTAACGATCTTTTAACGGTATTATTTCTACTTAGTGCATCCGTGATAACTTTGTATTGTTCGCGATCATTTAGATTATTACTTGTGCGGTTTGTAATAGCGTATTTTGTTGACCATTGTTCATCAGACTTCTTTTCCTCTTTAGTTCTTTTAACAATTTGTTTACTAGATATCTGGAGTACCCATGCCTCAGTGCGTCATTGTGCTGGTAAGATATGCTCTGATAGCTGCCTTTTTGTATTGCTACTTGTCATCAGACCATTTCGGAATTAGTACTGCTATACTGGAAGGTTTTCGATATACAGTTGTACTTAAGCTAGGAGGGTCTTAAAATAACTGCACGTCCAGAAAATGTATCCTGTTACGGTCCTTCTGTTCCAGGTTGAGTGAGAGGCCAAAATTAGCTGACTCGAAGGTTTTCTGCAGTTCCTCTGTTTTGTCTTCTAGGTACCATATAATAAAGATGTCTTCGACATATCTAAGGTACAACGTTGTTTCTTCTATTAGGTTCATTGCCGTGGTTTTCTCTATTGATTGTAGTACGAGTTCGGCTAGTATCCCTGCTAGGGAGCTTCCTATTGGTACCCTTCTTGTCTGTTTATAGAAATTCCCATTGAACCTGAAAAAAGAAAAGTAACAACATAAGTCAGCTATTTCTCTACACAGTTTGGGGTTGTGCTCAGGGGTTGGGAGGTTTTCCAGAAGAAACCTGTAGAGTCATAAGCATGTCGGGGCTATGTCTACAGAGGGGTATAATTTCTCAAAATCTAACGTGGTAAACAGAGATTCTTCCGTCAGGTTCATATCTCTAATTCTAGCAATAAATTCTGCTGATGAGCCTACTACGTATTGGTACCCTAGAAGTTTGGAGTTGATCCACTTGGCCATCTTTCTCTCAAAGTTATATGTTGGCAAATGGCATTTTTCTAGAATTAGAGATATGAACCTGACGGAAGAATCTCTGTTTACCATGTTAGATTTTGAGAAATTATACCCCTCTGTAGACATAGCCCCGACATGCTTATGACTCTACAGGTTTCTTCTGGAAAACCTCCCAACCCCTGAGCACAACCCCAAACTGTGTAGAGAAATAGCTGACTTATGTTGTTACTTTTCTTTTTTTCAGGTTCAATGGGAATTTCTATAAACAGACAAGAAGGGTACCGATAGGAAGCTCCCTAGCAGGGATACTAGCCGAACTTGTACTACAATCAATAGAGGAAACCACGGCAATGAATCTAATACAAGAAACAACGTTGTACCTTAGATATGTTGATGACATCTTTATTATATGGTACCTAGAAGACAAAACAGAGGAACTGCAGAAAACCTTCGAGTCAGCTAATTTAGGCCTCTCACTCAACCTGGAACAGAAGGACTGTAACAGGATACATTTTCCGGATGTGCAGTTATTTTACGACCCTCCTAGCTTAAGTACAACTGTACAATGATACCTCGGTTCATGAACACAATCCATTCCTTGACCCTGTTCGTGATCCGATACTTTCAGAATTAATTATTTGTGTTTTCAATTTGACCCTTCCATAATTATACTATTTAGTAATTAATAAAAATCAGATAACATTATAGCTGACAAAGTTAGAAATATCCAAAATACTCTACTTCCATAAATAAAGGTGCCTCTCAGTAATTGATTTATTTGAATTATTAATTTAAATAATTGTAAATAAATGCAATTAATAAGAAATTTCAAAGAGAAATTCATGTATTCATTCAACTTTTAATATCTAGAAAGAAAATAAATTTAATTGCATGTTTTTAATAATTGATATTAGGATCATCCAGAAAGTAAGTATTGTTTGCGCATATCTGCAGTGCATCTGACAGCACGAATGTTGTGCATACGTAGTTACATCCTTCAACTCAAGAACGAATTAGCCTAGCCATTTTGTTTGATTACATTAATGTTCGAAGTCATTGTTTGTCAGTAATCATATTTAAAACAATTGATCGGCCTGCCAGCTGTGAAATAAGGTCCGTTATCAAGTTTTTGAATGCTAGAAATGTTCAGCCTTGTGAAATTTATCGTCAGATAAGTGAAACTTACGGAGAGAATGCAATGAATGAAGGTATGGTGCAAAAGTTAGAATGTTTAATGAAGGAAGGGAAAATGTCCATGACTAGGAGTGCAGTGGATGCCCGTCGTTGCGTGACCGCATACTGCATGCGCAACAATGATGCTGCTTGATTCATTTCACTGGGAACAATTCTGTCACTCTCCTTATAGTCTGGACCTCGCTCCATCTGACTTCCATTTGTTTTCTCATCAAGAAATTTCTTGCAGACCTACACTCTGCAAGTGATGATGAGATCGAGGTAAACATCCAGAACTGGTTGAGATTGCAGGTGGTCGAATTCTATGAAGTGGGTATGTTGTGATTAGTGCCAAGATATGACAAATGCCTTAATTCGCATGGTGAATATGTCTAAAAGTAGTTTAAGGTGTGTAGATTTTTTTGTAATAAAATACAAATGAAAACAAATTGATAATCTTTTTTAATACCCAAAATGTACTTACTTTCTGGATGAGCCTAATAGATAAATATACTTAAACTTTAAATGCAGTGGGTGATTAGTTAACGAACATAATCTGTTCCAAGACAATGTTTGTTATCCGAATTGCTCGTTAACCGATCAACGATTTATCATAGGTTTTTATGGGAATTTGATTAATTCATTCTGGAGACTCAAAAAGTAATAAATAAAAAATTATATAATTTCTTACTACGTTTATTTATAAGTAACATAAAATAAAAAATTATATAATTCTTTAAACTTTCTTACTGCTCTTAAAGGTTAGGTTAATCCAATTACTATAAAATCAGCACTTTTGAGCAGACGAAAAAATAAACTTCTTAAGATACAAGAAATATCTTTATTGAGAAACGCTTTCGACGTTAACATGCCCTCATCAGCTCATTCGTTTGTAACAGTTTTATAATTCTAGAACTCAAACATATACGTTAGGAATCGAACATTTTGATATTTATACGATTCAAAATTTAAAACATTCTTTAGATAAGAACATTAATAAACAAATTTTAAAACAAAAATAAAATATAAACAAAGATATTAGATATTAATAAACAAACTTTAAAATAAAATAAACAAAGCCATTAAAGTGATATAGGCTTGTATCTTAAAGTACACAGTAAAAAATGCAAGGTATATGTGTGTTAAATTGAGAGTACTTATTTCTTTTTAAGTGTAATGCACATTGCTCACAAGTGTGCTTATTACTGCCCCATATTTTCTTGAGGATCTGCCAATGCGTTACCACTTGGCCATCCGGCCGCCATATACCGCCGATTGGGCTATTCAAGCGATAATAATAGAAAGAATCTGAGAGAGGGCATCTGTATACATCATGCCGCTCATAAAGCTCGGAAACAAGTCCAGAAACCCTTGTTCTTGAGTATGGCCCTGCCAATGCGTTACCACTTGGCCATCCGGCCGCCATGTACCGCCGATTGGGCTATTCAAGCAATAATAATAGAAAGAATCTGAGAGAGGGCATCTGTGTACATCATGCCGCTCATAAAGCTCGGAAACAAGTCCAGAAACCCTTGTTCTTGAGTATGGCTCCATGCTGAACTATGATGGCGAAAGACTTATCACCTGCAGTACTACCGAGTATCAGAATTCGCCTTAAATCTGCATAATACTGCTCTTTGCTGCTTTTAATAATGTATGGCAATGTATACAGGTGTCCCTCTGTCTGATTTTTATTCTTCTTACTGCTTGAATAGCTAAATCAGCGGTATATACGGCAGCATCTTTTTTTGTGATATCTCACAATCCATAAGTGATATTAAAAAATTTTCAAGGCAGCATCTTTTTTGTGATATCTCACAATCCGTAGGTGATATTAAAAAACTTTTAAAACAAAAGTTGTTTGTTTTTCACAGTTCTAGCCACAAATATACCAAAATCGGCATTGGTTTCCATTGGAGATTTCATAGTTGACCACTTGTAAAAAATATTAAAAAACTTTCAAACAAAAGTTGTTTGTTTTTCACAGTTCTATCCAATTATGCCAAAATCGGCATTGGTTTCCATTGGAGATTTCATAGTTGATCCCTTGTGCCCCTACTTCTGATGGACCCACAAAATTTTTATCATGCCCATTCGATTCTTCCTACTTTCGATGGGCCCACAAAATATTTATCATGCCCATTCGATTCTTCAGATATTGATTGGCCCACAAAATTTTTATCATGTCCATTCGATTGTTCAGATATATTTTGGTAATCAAAATTTTTCCCCTACTTCCTATCTTATCGCGTTTCCGAGAAAAAAGGGTAGTACGGGTGCTAGAAAACACCCTGTATATATCGATTACAATAGGAGGTTTATACGTCGCGTTACAAAAATAAAAATAAATGTTGTTCTATTTACATTTCAGTGTTGGTCCGATATGAAACGAAATGCTAAAGAAATCCCTTTACAAAAATAAAAATAAAATATTTTTTGAATACATATATATAAAAGTTACTTTTATTTTGTTTCTATTCATAATATTTTCTAAAACTAAACATTATAGCTTCCTAATATTAACTGCTCCTGTTGTCAGGAATCTGACGAAGTCTTCCTATTATCGGTTGTAAAGTCAAAAGAGATGATCATTATGGCTGACCGCTTCTTCCTCGGAGGACACCTATTATTCGTTGTATTTAGTCATGATCTTTGCAACATCGACGTGTCTTCTGTATCACACAAAAGGGAGAGAGAAGGAAGATTCTTCACCTGTGCACTTATGAGACGTATCATTTACGATTCTTATACGACATCAACCTGGCTTCGAGTGTAATTCTTGCAAGTAATTTTTCGATATTTATAAAGAATGTTTGTAGATGATGCAACAAGATGCCGAGAAGCTTGAATGTTTGGAAGTGATTCATTTTTAAACGGCTGTTTTGCATGTTCTACCGATTTCTGCCCTGCATGTTCAGCCACTGACCAAGAGAACAAGTGCAAAAACCAGGTAGATTGACATAGTTCAATTCAATACACAAAAAAATAAATATCAACCAACAAGATAGAATAAAGAATAGAAGAGAAATAGAAGAAAAGAGAAGATAAGTGCTTGCTATGTGCCCATATTTCTCTTCTTTGACAGTGACCTGACTGAATGACGAATATAATGTAATGAAGTGTCCTGACTATAATTAATTATGACAAGATGAGTACCGCAAGGAATCTCACAGGGATGAACAGGAAAATCTGTGCCACTGACCCACGTGTCAAATGCGCAAATCAAAGGAGTCATAAATTACCATAAACAGGTGACCTATATTGAGAAGAAGAATAATTATTCTGTCCTCAACCCTACAGAGGAATGGCTTTTTGCGCCATTCAAAATTCTCAAAATTATCCCTATTCACTCATCTTACTATTTAATTTTACTTAACTTCCTTTCTTCCATCACTCAACTTTTTATAATAAATTGTCACTATCGGTATATTTTTGTCCTATTCGTTTTTTTTTTTTTTTTTTTTTTTTTTTTTTTTTTTTTTTTTTTTTTTTTTTCGGGCTTGTCCTATTTTTTTTTTTTTTTTTTTGATACGCATTATCCACTACTTGTTTCGGGGTCCACTTGTCTACAGAGGTCTTGCATTGTCCAGATCGAGATTGTTATTGATACACCGCTTTTAAATCCTCACTGATTGGTTTTCCTAAAATTATCCGCACAATCTGTTAATTTTCTATTTAATCCTTACATCCAGTAGTTTTATTCTAATTTAAATAAATCTAAACTAATTTAAACTAACTCATTCTAATTTATCTTATCTTCTTAATCTAGACGAATTTTTAAAATTAAACTAAACTATTTCTACTGTAACAAAATAATTTGCTAAACTAGGTATTTATAAAATTTATTTACAAGATATAGGTCGCTCCTTTGGTTTGACGCCTGTTCCTTCGCCTCTATTCATCCCATAAAATTTTTTTTCTTTTTTTGTGTACTCATCTGTTAAGGCAAACGGCGAACATAATCTTCAACCGACTCTCTGAAGGCAATGATAGATCTGATCGACCTGTCCTGATGCTAGTTCTTGGTCGAACCAATTTATTAATACCTGTTTAAACTGAGCATAAGATTCTATGCAGCCATGACGAATGGCAGAGGCAGCGAATTCTCGGGCATAACCCGATTAACTTGCGAAAGCATGGCTTAAGCGTTTCTCTGGTCCCCAACGGAGATAGTCAGCAATCACTTCGAATTGTACAGAGATTCGGAGAAATCTGACTGGGAGACCAAATTCGCCGCAGGAGGGAAGAATCAGACTTCCGAACATATTCCCTTGACCTTGTGCCATGGTGTTAGATACTATAATTTAATAATAAGTAAAAAGAGGTTCAAATAATAATCCTCGTTGCGAGATTCTTTTGTTTAGCACAACCCCACTTCTGATACCAGTGTAAGAATCCGCAACGGATTTGGCCGATATAAAATATTAGTATCGAATAAATTTAGAATAAAATCGCATATGTAAGTGGCACAGGGATCCAGGTGCGAAAGACTGACTCACCACTAAGCAAAAGCAAATTTATTTATAAACAAGAATAGAGGATTGACAAATCAATGAATAAAATTCTATGACAATAAATGTACAGAGTAAAAAACAAATCGTTAAGTTGAGATGTGAACGAAAGTAACAGTTAAAAGAAAAGAATCAAAAGTTAGCCGAAAGATTGAACTAAGTAACGTATACCTGGAAAGAGAGTCACAGACAGTCGTTTTCTTTCATATTAGTCGAAGTTTCTTCTTTACGAAGTCAATTAATAACGGATGTTTAGACGAGGTTCGTCAGGAACGAAACAGAGAGGTTCTTTATCTGCAGACATTCTTCCGTTTTTATTGAAGTTTCTCTGACTCTATTTCCTGTGATAATTTTGCCAAATGTAGCGAAAAATAATTATTAATTTTAAAAAAAATTTGAAATAAAATATGATCCTTCAGAACTCAAGGATAACAGAATTAACAATTATAGATAATTAAAATAGGAAAGTGATGTCGGGTCTTTCGGACCTCACACTGTATATGATAACGATTGTTTATCTTTTACAAATTTTAAAAAAATTGTTGAAGTTATTCAAAAAGATTAAATAAAGGAATTTTAATCCAGACAAATAAAAACTTCCATCATCTTTCATTAATTTAATTTGGTTACCACCTTTAGCTCAAAACAACGGAAGATTGAAAAATTATAGAATAGGAACATGACTCACCCAAGTCATTGACAATCATAGTAGTAGAGTGAAATAAGAATATTCTCACCTCACAACAGATAACACTATTTATGGAACTTCAAAACGATTAAAACTTGATTTTTCCAATCATATGTATCTCGAATTCAGATAATTTTATCAAAATCGATTTAATATTTTTCAAAAACTTAAACTGCAGATAACCAAAACTACCTAATTTTTGCACACAAATTTATTTATAATTCAAAATTATAGAGCAAAATTTTGGCTTCATTATAAATCACTTTTTTAATTTAATGACAATTTAATTATTTTTAATTTGTGTAATAATTCTTGATGTACTCAGAGGATTAATTTCCACTACAAAATGGAAGCTAATTTTATAAATTCCGATTTAACCTTCATTTTCTAATTTTTGTTTTCTTATAAATGAATCAGATAAATTTTACTTAAACTATTTGCTAAAACTACATCATCAAAATATTTTTCTTATAAAAATAGGAAATACTTTAAATTTTAAAGCATTAATCAGAAAATATAACTACAGTAGGGGAGAGTGGGCCAGAATGAGACAAAAATGCTATTTATACTTTTATTTCTTCTTTATTGTATGGAAAGTTTGTATTTATGATGTTATGAGATTTCTTACAGTCTATAGCAGTGGTTCTCAACCACTGTGCCACTGGCACGCGAGTGTGCCGCCAAATCGCCAAATCTTTGACGGTGTGTCGCGAAAAATTAAGAATGAATTGTATATATGTAATTGTACGAATCATATATATTAATAGTGAAACGTGGTTGGCTGGATATCCCTTTCACAGTCGAACCATTATACCGATTTCCCCTATCGTTAGAAAAATCTAACCCTCGAATTTCTGCGACAGCCAAAATTTTTTGTCGTGATAATTTAAAAATTAAGGAATAAAAATTAAATTAAAATTATAGTTTCTCTAAAAAGACAAAATCTACAGGTGGAGCTATATCTTAATAAGGGCCGCCATTTAATGATCCCATGTAAGAGCATGCCTGTAATCTGAATGTAATAAATTATAACTACAATAATCTGCTAATAAAAATATGTTGTTAAATCTAAATTATTATTTAGGCTGGATTCTGCTTTCCACGGAATTTCCAAATGTGGATACCATTTGATAGATCTCACAAACTGGTCAAAAATTATAATAGAATCATGGGCGAAAGCGGCACCGATTAGAAGATATTTCGAAAAATTTATCTCAGAATTGGTAAACGAACCATGTGCCGTTGCCATATTGAACGAGAAGTAAAACGTCACGTGACCATCATCGTAATCATGTGCCGCTGCCATATTGAACGAGAACTAAAACGTCACGTGACCATCATCGTAATGACGAAAACCTGTTACGGGGTGCGTTCGTAGAAACATAGGCAACAACCCACAGAAATTTCCTGAGGCCTTACTCTCGAGTTTCACTCATCACGTCTCACTTCGAACTCACCACGTTAGCTTAACACGATAACGCAGTGATTCGGTACTCTGGACTACGCGAACACCATAAGTGAGATAAAATAACGGCAGATGACGCTAACGTTTTGTCGCTATGAATTGTGGGATTTTAAAAGTGTGGTCTAAGGTATATAGAGTTATTAGGTAGGCCATTCCCGACTGGTGAGAGAAATTTTCCCAGCAGCTTTGTGCGGCGTGACGTCATTGCGTGGACAGTTCAGCTACTCTCTATATACCTTGCAGTTGAGTTTGTCGAGTGATCATATTTAACTTATATTTTTTTAATTAAACATGAGTCGAAGTCATAATAATTGTGCAGTTGCAACCTGTCATAATTCTGGTCGTAACACATCAGATGTGATTTATCATTGTTTTCCCAAAGACGAGAAAACTCAACAAATCATACGAACGTAAAGTCACTCCAAGGTATATAGAGTTATTAGGTAGGCCATTCCCGACTGGTGAGAGAAATTTTCCCAGCAGCTTTGCGCGGCGTGACGTCATTGCGAGGACAGTTCAGCTACTCTCTATATACCTTGCAGTTGAGTTTGTCGAGTGATCATATTTAACTTATATTTTTTTAATTAAACATGAGTCGAAGTCATAATAATTGTGCAGTTGCAACCTGTCATAATTCTGGTCGTAACACATCAGATGTGATTTATCATTGTTTTCCCAAAGACGAGAAAACTCAACAAATGTGGCTATCCCGCTGTAAACGTGGAGATAAAGTAAATATCAAGACTGCTCGAATCTGCTCAATACACTTTCTTCCCGATGACTATGAACGAGACTTGAAATATGAAATGCTTGGATTACCACTGAGAAAAAAATTAAAATTAAATGCAGTTCCAACTCAACATATTCCAAATTGGCATGGAGAGGAAACATCTGGAAACATGAATGCTAATAAGACTCAGTCAGGTAAGAAACTTAGTATTTTATTTCTATTGTCGTATTTATACATTCAGTTTTTATTTCCATATAGTACATGAAAACATGAAACTAAAATACGAGGCTTAATTATTATTCCAAATGATAGTTACATAAGAAAATTTAATATAAACAATTATTTAAGTATTTAACTTATTAAATGATTGTCTTAGATGGTTATAATAAAATTAAATAAGTCATATTAATTTTTTTTATAGCAATTGGATGATCGTGAAAGTCGTTATCAAAGAAGAGAAATACGAAAAAGAGCAATATCAACTTTGCAATCATTTTCTCCAAAGAAGAAAAAAGTAGATGTGACAACAAACACAGATCCTGTTGTGGGATTGTCTGAGAGCCTAATGAAAGATGATTAAATAAAAAAATTAAGATCTAAGATTGAAATTTTGAAAAAAAAAGATGATGAAATAAAAAAATTAACATCTAAGATTGAAATTTTGAAAAAAAAGAATGCATTGCTAGAAAATGCTTTAAAGAGAAGTAATTCTGCACTGAGAAAGGCTACTGCTCTAAGGAATCCTTGCAGAAATATAACACTAGGTCCAACCGGAAAAAAGTATTGATCAAGAAAGAAGTAGAGAAGATCCTATCAAAATGTTTTACCCCAAGACAAATTCGATGTCTATTGAGTAAAAAACGAATACAATGGAATATTGAGGATATTGGAAATGCAATAACTTTAAGAGCCCTATCCAGTAAATCATATTCGTACTTGGTCCAACTGGAAAAAAGTATTGATCAAGAAAGAAGTAGAGAAGATCCTATAAAAATGTTTTACCCCAGGATAAATTCGATGTCTATTGAGTAAAAAACGCATACCATGGAATACTGAGGATATTGGAAATGCAATAACTTTAAGAGCCCTATCCAGTAAATCATATTCGTACTTGCGAAAGCGCAACATTCCTTTGCCCTGTCATTCTACACTTCAGAACTGGATGAAGGGATTTAATTGAAGACCAGGAATTTTAGAAGAGGTTTTATATCTAGTAAAAGCAAAGAGTGCAACATTCACCAAATTAGAGAAATTAACTGTGCTCATGTTTGATGAAATGAATGTCAACAGTCGTATATGTTATGACTCATCAGAGGATAAAATTCTTGGACCCCACAGTAATGTTCAAGTGGTTATGGCACGAAGTTTATGCAGTCAATGGAAACAGCCAATCTATTATGATTTTGATGTGACCTGACGAGCAAGTTACTTCAGACTATAATAGAGAAAATTGAAACTTCTGGGTTAACTGTTATGGCTGTAACATGTGATATGGGTGGTAAAAACTCAAAAATATGGAAAGAACTCTGTGTGAACACAAACAAAACTTATTTTGCAAATCCTGTCGATAGTGACAGAAAAGTATGGGTTTTTAATGATGTTCCACATTTATTGAAACTCTTGCGAAACCATTTTCTTGATGAAGGAATCCTTTTGCCTGATGGCACAAATATAACAAAACGAGTAATTCAGGACCTTCTAGATCAAGAGCAAGGTGACTTATCAAAAACACATCATATTTCACATGCCCATTTAAATGTTATTGGGAGATCTCGGCAAAATGTAAGAATGGCTGCACAGTTATTTTCACGTCGTACAGCTACAGCTTTGAAATATATTTTAAATAAAGATCAAGAAAGCAGTTTCTTTGAACTTGTCAATGATGTTTTTGATATTTTTAATGCAAGATTTCCTAGCGATAAGAATGAACCTTTACGTAGTGGTTATGGATTACATCTCAAAACTCAAGAAAATACGTTAAAAAGATTTTTGGAATTGTGTTTAACAATGCGCATTGGAAAAAGGAAAAGTATGTTACCGTTTCAAAAAGGATTTATCATAGCTATTTAATCACTTTTTGGACTCTATGAAGATTTACAAAAAGTTCAACTATCTTATTTACTAACATCTCGGCTAAACCAGGACTGCTTAGAAAATTTATTTTCAAGAGTACATGGTCTTGGCATCTTTTATAATAATCCTACTCCATTTGAAGTTAAGAACAGAATCATGTTCAACTATCTTATTTACTAACATCTCGGCTAAACCAGACTGCTTAGAAAATTTATTTTCAAGAGTACGTGGTCTTGGCATCTTTTATAATAATCATACTCCATTTGAAGTTAAGAACAGAATCAGGTCACTGATATTAATTGGAGATACAAAGGATATTCCATTATCAAGTAATGTATCAGTTGCTGATGATCTAAACAATAAGAATTGTAAAAATTTTTTTCTGAAGAAGAAAGTGAAGAACAGTCTCTTGAATATCTAACAAGTGAGTTGTGCATCAACATTACAAAAGACAAAACAGAAATATCTGATATTGTGAGAAAGTTTGACAACTCGAACAGTGAGAATGTTGAATTACTAGCAGATACTGATACAGATGATGTTTTGCAGGATAGAGATGTAGTACCAGATGCAGTGAAATATATTGCAGGGTACCTGGCATTTAAATGCCAGGCCATTGATAAATCTTTAGGCTCTACTGAAAATGATGAATTGATGACAACTCAACCTACTCAACCTAATGATTGGATTGCTATTTTATCTCGTGGAGGACTTACTAGGCCAACACCAGAATGGGAACAAAAAGTCAAACAATTTGAAATTATATTTGCAGGCTTTCATGGGCTTGCTGTATCAAATTGTAAAAATGTAATGAAAACTTTGTGCACCATTCTAAATAATAAGTTTCCTGAAGTTAATGAAAAAGTTATTACTTTATATGTTAGAACAAGAACATTTATTCGGATTCGATATTTAAATCAACAAACTAAATTACAAACCATGGAGAAAAATGCTGCAAAAAGAAGGAGATTATGGGTCACATCATCACATTAATAAAAGAATAAAACTGTTTATTATTTTTTAGTGTATTTAAAATAATAAATGTTACATGTACTTAAATATTTACATATTTAAATATTCCTTACATCACTACTCTAAAATAAATATATTCTCTAACTTACTGCTTTATTTGTAAATTATTAAAATATTTACTTATTTTAAAATCCATGTAACTCATACTACATATTAAATGTAGATAATCCTTTTTTTATACAAAGTATACAATAGTACACTTTATTGATTCAATTTAATAAATTTCATTTGTTT
>AYEL01086198.1:0-15869 GCA_000484575.1 Olivierus martensii
GATAAATAAATAATAGAGTGCATAATAAAATAAAAATAGGACAGGTCCAAGTTAACTTCCTCAGACAAGTTTTAACGATTTCTGCTTCTGCATGCTTGGTAAATATATTGGACAATTGCTCGTATTCAATTATTTCCAAATCGTTTTGTAAATCTACAAATTTTTGCTTCCATATATAACTCGACTGAAAACCTGTTAATTGCATTTCAAGTTTGTCCAACTTTAATCAGTCAAATGTTTCTAAATTCAGGTTATCTGCTCCCATTGTATCAGGGTACACGATACATTTTGTAGTTTCTGCAAATTGTCTAAACTGGGTGAATCTTGATGAAAACTCAGATTATATGAAGAAGTTTCTGGAACAACTCAATAGAAATTTCATTATACAATGATTTTTTAAATGTTAGGGTTTCCAGATAGTGAATTTTTCATAATAAAGAATTCTGTTATAACAAGGTTCTTTTAGTTTTGTCTATGAGTTATATGCAGATTTCTTTATAAATTTGTTATGTCAAAAATTCCATTATAATGGTATTCATTAAAACGGAATTTTGCCTTTATAGTAAATGCAATAAAATCAATATAATAAATTAATTCACTTATCCAAATTCAATCCCAGATTCAATTAAGTGAATTAATTTATAGAATTTAGTTTTCAAAAAAATGGAATTTGGATTTTACATTTTTGAAAAAATTTTTGATGAATTCTATGTGAACATGAATTCACTTAATGTAAAATCCTACTGGCTCTACCACAGATGTTAATGGTTCATAATTGGCTCTAGAATGGATTACATTACGAAATAATCAACCAATGATTGGGAAATGGCATTAAAAAATGATTGCTGATTTTGCAAGAAACTTTGTTAGGTTAATTTGAATTAAGCTGCCAAGGGATACTTTTGACAGTGGCCACATTTAGAATCCTCACAGATTTGTTCAATCATCCAAACTTATTCCACTATAAGAGAATCAACTGGACGGTTGAAGAATGGATTTCAACAAGTCTAGCAGGCTCTTACTGAAAAATGATATGTAGACTCAAAACCTGAAACTTCAAATTTCTGAAGAATTTTTTCAAATTTGGAAAATATTTGAAGCTTTTGGATACAATGTCTTGATAAAATATTTGCAATTTTATTTCAAATGCCTGAATTAGATCAAACATACCAATGATAGTCTTATTGATACCTTGCAATTTAATAATATATATATAAATAAATGGCATGTGCCAGCAAAATTGTTCTGCGTGCAATAGATTCACCATCAGGGACTTAGAGCATATCCAGACTACTGTATTTACACATTTCATTCACAAGTTTGTATTCATTATTCTCTTTTGCTTGTCTATTCACATTCCACACATTCAATCTCCATTTATACTACCATTTCTATTCTTGCTGTCCCTTTATCCAATCCATTCATCTATGTTTGATGATTCAATTTTCATTTCCTTGACTTTTGAAAATAATAAATAAATAATTTTATCATGTTGATCAGCCAAACAAATGTTAGTCTGATGGTAGAGCTGTCCTTTTGAGTGTCCCAGACAATCCCAGGCACCACTTCATCAGAATCCTAACTTCTGGCCATTATGGCAAAAGTTGAATGATCAAGAGCCTAGAAGGATCACTGCAACACACAATCCCCTTTCCACATAAAGGCATGAGTCCAAAGAGAGTATGCTATAATATTAATAATCAAATAATTTTTTTCAGGAAAATATTATTACATACACTCAGCCCTCGATTTATACGATAGATGCGTTTCTGGAAAAATCGTGCAAACCAAAACCATATAAAACGAGATACAGAATTCATACAAAATAGAAGGATATGTTCAATTAAACTGTAAACTGGCCAATCTATCTATAAAAGATAATGAAGAGTCGAGGATATGTTTTTTATAACCGTGTCGAAAATAAAGAAAAGTCGAAGATATGTTCTTTATAATTGTAAAATGAGTGAAAATTCGAGGATATGTTCTTTATAACCATGTAAAATGAGATAAGGATTAAAGGAAAAAAGGGGATTGGTTCATTAATTTTTAGACACAATATAATGCTTATACTTTTTCAATTTATTTTTGAAAATGAAAACATAAAAGGGGATTGGTTCATTAATTTTTAGAGACAATTTAATGCTTATACTTTTTTTCTGTGTAAAATGAGATAAGAATTAAAGGAAAAAAAGGGGATTGGTTCATTAATTTTTAGAGACAGAATTTATGGTTGGAAAAAAAGGGATTGGTTCATTAATTTTTAGACACAATTTAATGCTTATTTTTTGTTTTCATTTTCAAAAATAAATTGAAAAACATTAATTAACATTGAATATGGTACAAAAAAAAAATTAGCAATATTCCGTACGAATAAAAACAATAAAAGCATTTAAACATAAATAGGCGAGCTGCAAGCATGAGTTGAGTTTAGTTGAACTGTGAGACTTGGATAGTAAAAGTTAATAGTGAGCAATAAATTGTGAAAGCGAAAGTACAAATAAAAACAATAAAAGCATTCAAGCATAAATAGGCGAGCTGCAAGCGTGAGTTGAGTTTA
Source organism: Olivierus martensii (assembly GCA_000484575.1). Lineage (NCBI taxonomy): Eukaryota > Metazoa > Arthropoda > Arachnida > Scorpiones > Buthidae > Olivierus > Olivierus martensii. The sequence continues at coordinate 2,558 of AYEL01086198.1, forward strand.
GTTGAACTGCGAAACTTGGACAATAAAAATGAATAGTGAGCAATAAATTGTGAAAGCGAAAGTGGACTAAGAAAAACTGGGAGTTATTCTGAATTAAAGACATAAGTTAGTATTGTATGAGATAATTATCAAATTTTGTATATGAAAGCGCAAGACTTAAGGCTGTCATTCCGTTAGGTTAGTTAAGCTGCAATATCCTTGTAAGATATTTTTATCTGGCGGCGACTATTTATAGAGCTCATCACGGGCTGGCAAACACCCATGATGAGGTCAACCAGACAGTTGAAGGATGAAGTTCAAAGGGCCAGCCTGGACCCCTCCTGAAAAATTGGAGGAGTGGGCTCAAATTCTCCAGGATGATAAGCCACAGCTTTACCAGGTGGCCATCTGACCAACCTGTCATTCCGTCAGTCCATGGGCCCCACAATTTGTTCTGTGAAGTGTTCATTATCCAAACATAAAAACCTTTCATAAAAGTGTTCATTATCCGATTTGTTTGTTATCAGAACAGTTCATTAACCAATCACCCACTGTATACCTCACTTTACAGCATTCACTAATAAGATGCTTTTCAATTATACTGCACATTTTTATTTATATCTTAAAAGGAAAATTATCTGCAACTGATTACAATAAAATACTTAAAACAGGCATATAAAAAACCTAAAACAACATATAGATGAATAAATTGTACAAAAATTAATCATTTTATTGAAATTTTAAATACTTTTGTTGTTGTAGATATCACCATGTTGTGACAGAAGTCAAAAGTAGATGGGAGATGTTATGAATTTTCTCATATTACAATGAAAACTAGTTTCAGATACAAGTCTTTTGTATTTCTTGAATCAATTTTAAATATTAAACAGGAATAGTTTTGAAATGATTGGCAGATTTATGATGATATTTATGTAAACAAAGCCAAAAAAAATCTCTGATTTTAACACATGCAGCATCATCATCATCAAACGATCGATACTGATCAAGCATTCTTTTATGGATATAATGGATTATTTTATTAAGAGAGTAGCCTCCACATGTTAAATTTTAAGGATCAACTATTGGCTCATAGAAGAAGAGAGAAAAACTTTATTAACTTAATAATCAGTGATGCTATGGAAAGTTTACAGAATATGTAAATGAGTGACTTCTGAAATACAAAATTTAAAGGAAATGCTATGAAGTTCCTTATTTTACAAGTGAAGGAGTGTGAAAAAGTTAACTCTGACCTATTCTATTATTATTTTTTTTATACTCTTCATTATTATTTCTTATTATTTTCATTATTATTTAACATATGTTTAGTTTAAGAGTTAACTCACTTTTCATGTTCTCTGTCTCATCAGTTAGAAATTATGAATTACAGACCAGAAATCCACATCCCAACAAACTCTCTTGATTCTCGATGCCATCAATCAAAATCATTTTTACTGAGAATATAAAAATAATCTCTTATCAATGTTTTATATTCAGTACTTAAATAATTGTAAAGAAAGCATGAATTGATTACTATGTATATGAGGTTTGGAAAGAAGAGAAACGAAAATCTTGCCGCTGATGGTGGACACCATTTGTTTTTGACGTCAGTCATTTATGACGTATTCAGTACTAAACTGTTTTGAGTTATACACATTAATGATAAATAATATTATTTATAAAATTGGTAAATAATTAATATTACTAATATTTATTTTGAAATAAAAAGATATATTTATTGTAATATTTGGTATTACATCACGAAAATACATAATTTATGTAAAATAAAGTTTTGTATAAAAGATCGACAGATGGCTAAGAACAAAGTCTCGTCCTCCAATGTTGTCCTGTACTGGAGACTGTCCCATGGAAGTGCTACATTGTTTGTCCGTTGTTACATCGTTTGTCTTCATTGTTGTATGTTGACTGTCGGTGCTCGACGTGTTAAGAATTGAACCGAAACGGATAGACGAGGACATCTGGACTTTTTCTGATTTTTGAAAGTATTTTCTGTTTAATAGTAATATTGATTTGTGCATTTCAATTAATATTAATAAATAGTTTCTTAATTGCTACAAATGGAGTTTTGGCCTTATGTTCAATCACAACTTCACCAATGGGAGTTAAATATTAACATAAAGATTTTTATGGATCGACGGAGATCATCAGACCGGGGGGAAGGGGTCGTGAACTCTTACGGACTTGGTCCGTTACATGTAAACTAAGAAACCTGAACTTGTTGCATGACTTATGTAAATGAGATAAACTTGGGACTGTGAAAGTCATTATAATAAAACCTGCAAAAAATGACATAGAGAGGTGAAATGTTTCATATTGAGTGGAGATGATTAGTGACTTTGAATTTCTTATAAGATCGACAATTGCTTAAATACTATTGGAGGTATTACAATTAATTAGTATTTAAGGTGATATTTATTATTGTTTTGAATTTTTGAATCTTTGGATTTTTGATTAAATAAGTTTTATTGATAACTTGTTTTGTGCTTTATTATTGTCTAAATAAAGCTTTGGTTAACATTTTTTTGTGTTTGAGTCAAATAAATTTTATTATTATTTAACTATCATTTAAACTTTACTTGTTTTGGGAATTTATTCAATTTATTAATATTAGTTTCTAACCTCATTTTTGTTATCTAGTTCTAACACTTGCTTGACATTTTAACAGTCATAAGTTTTCAGGTTGGTTGTTTTTGTCTTGTCATGTAGATGTTAATTAATGTTAGATTGTTTCATTTATTTATTTTAAGATATAGTAAAAAGACCTGATCCCAGACTGGACTCTGGATTTGCAGAGTCATTAAAGCCATTAGGTTTAGATTATTTTTATTGTTGTTGAATATTGTGACTTTTCAAAACTTCTAGAAATTGATTAGCAATGCATACAAGAAGATGTAGTATCCCCTTCAATAAAAGAGATGACAACATGATAACTAACAGAATTATATTTATTTACACTATTCTACATAGTCATTAGATGATGGAGTAAACAAGCATGTGTTGCATAAGGAAAGCAAAAGAGAGTTGATTAGAAGTTTCAATGCATTAACAAAGGCACACAATTTCCGGCAGATAGTCTAACCATCTTTGCCTGTTTGATCATGTGAAAAGTACAAAGGGAAATGAAGCCAGAGAAGTTACAGTAATTCTACAGGGTCAGTCAAGTGACCTCAATCAAAACTGGCTAGTGGACCTTGACTAAGACTGCATCCACAACTTTTTACTGTTTATGCCTTGTCAGATACAGAAAGTGAGTTTTAAATTTTACATATTCTATTTTGTAAATAATTATGAGCCTAAAGCATTCATTAGGGTCTGCACAAGAAGGCAACAGAGAATTGTGTAAAACTAACAATCAATGAAAAAATTAATGTGATTTGTTGTATGGAGGCTGGAGATTGTTGGATGGAGGTTTGTAGAGCTTTAGGCCTTGCACCTTCAACAATAACAATAACAACAAACAATACTGAAAAATTAAGCATTCTTATTTTGATGTCTCTCTTGTTTCAGCATCTAATGCCTCATACACAGAGTGCATATTCAAAAAAGATGAAAAAACCTTTATTGCTTAAGATTGATGATTTAATCCAAAAACAAGTTTCTGTCACCCAAATGGCCATAATGGAAAAAGCTAAGGTTCTGTTTGACTAAATTAAAGAGAAAAATGATAGCAACAAAATATTTATTGCTAGTAAGGATGATTTTTTATATTTAAATCTTGCTCCAAAATTCACAATGTTAAAGTGGATGAGAAAGTTGCAAGTGTTGATATTGCAGTAGCAGACTCATACAGGGCTTGACAAATTTCAAAAAGTTGAGTAGACAATTGGCTACCACTGCAAATTTCATGGTAGCCAACTCAAAAGTGAGACTTGCACGTCGGTAAAACTAAGTAAAGTATATTGTTAAAATCATTTTGAAATTTTTTGGGCCTATTAATGGTAACAACATACTTTTATCGACAGAAAATTGAAGGGTTCCCCAGAAAACATTCCAACACCAAACTGTAAATTCACCTAAAAAAAAAGCATTTTCAGTTTATAAATTTTAAAGCAAATTTATAGACGCATTTTCAGTCTATAAATTTTAAAGCAAATTTATAGACTGAAAATGCTTTTATTTTTAGCTTATGTTGAATTTACAGTTTGGTGCTTGGAATGTTATGGGGAACCCTTCAAGTATTGTTCATACATCATGGTAGATATATACAGCTGTCAGAAGCACTGCATATTTTTTGAGAGGATTTACTTTGGAATTCTATAACTATGTCCGTCTACATGTCTTTTTTGCAATGATGACTCAAACCATATGTCAATGGCATTGTCTGGCATTTTTGTCACCATTTAATGTTCAATGAATCGACTCAAAAACAGCACACACACGAAGAATATCAAGGTTGATGACAAGATCGAAAAACGGACCGAAAAAGTCGTTCTCTTAATACCTGCTGCTTACGATAGTTTGGTATTCGTCTGAAGCTAGGTTTTGGTTTTGGTTTTGAATTCGGGCGTGCCGAACCAATGAAGATATTTTCTTTGATTTTGATTATTGAAATAGGAATTTTTTTCAAAAATTTATATTTTTAATTATACTTAGAAAAATAATTATTATTTGATAGCTATATTTACTCTTTATTTATCTCTACAAACTCGTAAACCTACAAAACGTGACAATATGATACTCTTTTAACTTATAAATGGCATAATGCAAAACAATCAAAATAAAATCCAAAAAAATTTTTTGTTTTCATTTAAAAACCGTGTAAAAGTGAAACTGTGTAAATTGAGCACTGTGCAAATCGAGGGCTAGGTGTATTATTAATGAAGTTTTTATTTTTTCAGAATTTATCATACTATATTCAAATTGTATAAAAACATATTTATGCTGGAAAAAAAAATAAATTTAATAAAAACTACAAATAAAATTAGTTGAAATCAAGTCTTTAGTAAGTTACAATTTATTCAATAAAAACAAAAATTTATAATTCAAAAACATTTTCAGCCTGTTCAACCTTCTTCATTTGTTGAAAAAAGAATTAAATGTAAAATTAGAATAAGACTATATGAGCACATTAGAACACAATGTAATAATAATAATAATAATAATAATTTTTTTTTTAAAGTGGTTATATATTCTTATTAGGGACTCCAGCTCTGCGACCTTAGGCTAACAGCCCCCATGAGGTTGTTAGCCTAAAGTCGCAGAAGTGGAGCCCTTAATAAGAATATATAAGTACTTTAAAATTCAACTGTTTTCAGCAGTATCTCTCCATACATGAAATGTTTTTAAATAAATTACCATATTAGAAAAAAGTCTTTATTCTTGTTTAATAATAACTCAGAAAATAACTACTGAAAATTAAGGATTAAAAGAAGAAGAAGAATGAAAAAGAGAAATTAAGGATTAAACTTGAAAAGCTGTTTAGATAGAAATCATAAACGATCCTTGATGAAATATATTGGAGTTAGCTTGACTAACAAATATCACATAAACTGTGAAGACCATTAATTTTAATTTATTAAGATATTAAGTTTTTAATTGTAAAGATTATTTTATTATTAAGTATTTTAAATCAAAGAAATATATAATTTTATAATTTAAGATTAATAATAAAAATAAACTTAATAACAAAAAGTTTTTTTAAATAATTGAACTGCTAAAAGATAATTTTTTTTTATTTCCACTTTTTTTGAACTTGTTAAAATAGAAAGTTTTGAGATTTTGGATTTTTTTCCTTTTGATGTGTCTTAAATGCTATCTCCTTGCCAAATTTGAAGTTTATTCACCAGCAGTTAGGGTTGGGAATTTCCATTTCTCACTTTCTCACACTATTGAGTATCTATCTATATTAGATTATAATTATATGTTTATTTTTTATTAGTTGAGGAGTGCTGAACAAGCCAAAAAATATTGAATTTAAATTTTTATTTATATTGAATTATAATTTTCTTAAGTTAAACAACATAAAATTAAGAAACAATGAAATTATTTAAATAAAATTAGATAATAGTATGAAAATATGATAGATCAAATATATAAGTTAAAAAAAATTATATAAAAATTTCACTCATAAATCATATCATTATTACAGCATAATCATGTGGTTACTATAATTATATTGTAAAGTACATTACTTACTCTAACAAATAAGAAATTCAGTGTGATAAGTGGTGGTATGGGATGCGTAGAATCTGTGTATTTTTAAGAAAAAGCTTGAACTCAAAGAAAAAAATACAATAGTGTATTTCAAATAGGAGCAAAAGAAGCTTAGAGATCTGTTTTGAGAAATTTTTGGAAAAAAAATATTGTGCGTGTGTGTATGTTATATATATATAAAATATTTTTGGGAAATTTTAAGTAGGATCTGTAGAGTCCATGCCATTATTGAAGGATTTTAATATAGTTTTAATTTCTGTATTTATTATAAGATTTCATTTCAATGGTAATACAAATGGAACATTTATATTATTTATATTAGCCATTACATTTTTTTAAAATGTTTTTATAATAAATGACATTATATTTTCAAATTAGATTAATTTTTTATGTACTAAACAGTTGTCATGTAATAATAATATCTTTCAGTTAATAAAAAATTAATATGTTTAGTGTTTATTCAGTGTTTTAAATAAATTATGGATTCCTGAAAACAAAGAAAAGATCCATGCTGGATTTTCAACAGCTTTAGATATGCTAGAATCTGAAAAGAATTTACTCTTGCCAGGTAAATTTATCAATAAAATTGTAAAACTTGCTTAAGATAGTTATATAAAAATTCAGTTAAAAATTTTCAAGAGTTTTGTTTGTGAATGAATATTTTATAATTATTTTACAGATATGTCAAATATAAATCTTATTGTCGAATTTCATATTTGATATTTTATATTTAATAAATAAATATTAAGCATAAATTTTCCAAAACCAGTAATTGCATTTAAATCGATATTATTAATTATAAAAGATAAATGTCTATTTATTTATCACTATTTTACTTGACTTTGAAAATAAATAACAAAATTATATCTTTCATCATGCAATAAATATTTTTATAATAATATAGGAATTCATTTTTATTTTGTAGTTATAAATTTAATTTCTCTAATATGGTTTTTAAATGTATTCATTCTACTCATGTAACCTGATTGCTGTGGCATTATCTTCAATTACATGGATAAATATTGTATTCAATTATAAAAATGATGTATTTGTAATTTGTCAATTGTTTTGAAGGATAAATGAAACAATAAAATAATTCATAAATCTCTGTTATTTCTCTGCAATCAGTGATTTACTGAATTGAGGAAAACAATAATGACAGTTTCAGTTTTCCTGACATAATAGACAGACACATTATATAATCAGGAACAATTTTTTTAATTAAAAATATTTAAAGGCACTTAAAAAACATTTACTTTGGGTTACTGAAATGAATCCATTACTTCTGCACTAGATTCCAAAAAGAAATAATTTAAATAAGAATACAGGTAGTCAGGGCTGATCCCATAGGTGAGGTAGTGAAGCAACCACCTCAGGTGCTGGATTGATATAGGTGCCAAAATGAATTGTAAAAATATGAAATGTATAATGAAGAACAAAAAATATTAATGTGACAAAATTCGTACAAAATGACAAAATTATATTGTTATAGCCAGTGCTCGAAATAATTTCAAAAATCCAGTAGCCAAAAATAAATTCTGATCACCAATCCCCTATCCTTCTCCCCTCCCCAAAAAAGAAAAAAACACTTGCATAAATTCACCAGCATATACATTTTTCACAATACGATCGGGGAAGTATCACATGGTATGTGAGTTGTGCTTTTCACAATAGCCACATCAAAAGTATCACGTCACATATACTGTACATTCAAACATTAATTTCAGGCAGCAAAATAAATACCTGTCATTTCAATAAACAGCTACTAGACCATTTGCTAAAATATTTCAGAAGTTCACAAAATTCTCCATAACTACATGTAATCTGTAACAGGCTTTACATCATGAATTGTCTTAATCAATGTATTGTCTATTTAATATCTAGGACCTTTTCTTTATCTGCATAGAATAACCCAAAGTTTTCCGATGGTTAAATACCTTATTTAACTTGTGAAAGTTCTTAGTTTTTTTTTGTAATTAATTATTATATACAGTATGAAGTCTTAACAATTCATGATATGAAGCCTGTGAATCAATGAAATAAAACACGTGTTGTGTGGACTTGAGATTTGTTTGAAAGATAACTGCTTTTACTTGTGGAGTACTGCATTCTATTATTTTATTAAAATAAAGTTGAAATAGTTTAAATCAAGAATATCTTATTAGGAAAAGTAAAATCCACTTGGATAATGCTTTTAATGATTTGGCATTTTATATACATATTACTTTATGAGCCCAATCATCCGATTCATTCTCGGATTCATGACTTCCCTCATTACCTTGGTTTCAAGGAACCACTCTAACTGTCACATCTATCTTCAACTCATGACCTTTTATCCAATAAACCAGATGTTGAAACAGTTCCATCTTTAAAGAGCACTTTATTATGACTATGCACTTTAAAATACAACTTGTTACTACTTATTAAATTAAGAAAACAATTCCTTCTTAACATACACAGGTACAATCACAGCGACGGGACGAGACAATCACCAACATGGATGACGTTCATCATAGCTACAAGAAGGACCTCTCTTGGTCACTAACTTCAAGCATTTTATAAACCAGAAAATTTACATAATCTTTTTTTTTTCTTTGCTTACTTTCACATATCAAACCTCCAAACAATCTTTATTTTATTTTTATAAACATTCAAATAATATTTTAACTTAACCAACATTAGATTCAACCTATTAATATACTCAAATATTTTTGTTAACCAAAAAAAACGTTGTGACAGCCATCTCTCAACTCCATTCAACATGGTGACCTCCATCCTCACCAGGTAACATTTTTTTCATATCATTTATGACTTTCTTATTTCCAGAACCTTTGCAACTTGAAGTTTAACGAAGAATATATACTGTTTGTATTTAATCCTTTCGACTGACCGACAAAGATGATCTTCAAAGTTCTATATTTGATTTATTATTATTCAGTGTGGAAAAATGAACGAATGTAAAATAACTAAATATACAGCACACTTGGCAGTAGTGACTTCAAAAGTATTTTATTTAACAAACGAAGTACTTTCGGTCTATCTACTAGACCATCTTCAGCGTTATATTGACTTACAAAGAACGTAAAAGAACATAAAAACATAATAACGTAAAAGAACATAAAAGGAATACAATGTTTGTTCTTATAATTTAAATTTAAATTATTTCCGTACATCAAATCTTTATTATTTAATATAACGCTGAAGATGGTCTAGTAGATAGACCGAAAGTACTTCGTTTGTTAAATAAAATACTTTTGAAGTCACTACTGCCAAGTGTGCTGTATATTTAGTTATTAAATTAGTGTTACAGGCAGTTCATATAACGTTCAAAACTGATGAATGTAAAATAATTAATAGGATGTTTTACATACAAAAAAATAAAAAATTTAAATATTTGAGAATTCTACCATGCTTTAAAACGGATATATCATCGTAAGCAAAAAAAATTACGTAATACTGTTCAAGCTAGAACTGAGTAAAAGTGGAAAAAACACATAAACTTAGAAGCACTTTCGACTTTATTAAGTCCTCTTCAGCTATACTTTACATATAGAGATTGTCGAACATCCTGTTCGACAATCTCTATAGCTCTAATATCTCTAATATAGCTGAAGAGGACTTAATAAAGTCGAAAGTGCTTCTAAGTTTGTGTTTTTTCCACTTTTAATCAGTGCTAGTTTGAACAGTATTATAATTCAGTTAAGTGGAAAGTTCTTCTTTTAACGTTAAAAATTACGTAACTTCGTAAAGGTAAGTTGTAGCTTATTTAAACTGATTGCATTCGATTCGGAATGACAAGATATGTCAAAAATCGTTTAAAATATCCAATTATCTATAAAAGTTTTGCAGAAAATCGTAAAGAAACATAATTTCAAGCCCCAACTTTGGACCCTCATGACTTGAGAACAGGGTTTGCCTGTCATGGGACTTCACCAATAAACTCAGGAGCCTTTAATTAGGGGTAAGATAAGGGGGTCGAAATTCTGCAGGAATTTTTAACATTGTCATATCCTCATTGGCAAAGTATCAACCATGAACCTGCTGCTTTAGTATTTTATGTGACGATGAACCATAAATTACATAAAATAGAAATTTATATTCATAGAAAGAAAGTAGGGCACAAGTGTAAATAAAACGTAGCTATGTTATAGTCCAACTCTGGTGAGAAAAATTCTGTAGTGCCTCTCATTCACAAAGGAGGGAGCCACTTCGAGAAGACTGAATCATTCCTTTTAGGTAAATGGTAATAGCAGATGGGTGAAGGTATTTCGTTTTGTTTTGAATTTTATTTGAACTTTGTATTTTTATATAATGATTCATCCTATATTAATAAAATTAAAATTGACTAAAGCACAAAAGTAGGAGATTAAATACCAATTTATTTTGATAACGTTTTCGGCTATTCTTTTTTTTTTTTTTAATTAGAAGAAGTCAAAGCTTTTAGAGGACCCCTTTCCACTCAAGAAAGAGTACCAAGGAGTCCGAAAAGTTGTGTATATAGAAGTGTTTGTTATACCCAGAGATGGGTTTATAATATTTAAATTGTGTTTTGTGTGTGTTAAATACTTTATTATGTATGTACGGAAATGGTGCTAATTAGAAGACATAAACAGTCAAACACACACACCAGCCACACAGAAGAGGGAAGAAAGAGAGACAGGAAAGCAAAGAGAGTTAGTAGTGTACCTAACCTAACCTAACCAAGGAAAGGGGGCGGGATAAAAAAAAAAAAAAACCTTTCTGGCGTTCCCAAAGCAGTAGGAGGAAATGGAGATACTGCAGTGGGAATGCCATCGACAGCTTAGTGATTTCAATTTTGAACCCAAAAAGGGAAGCCAAAAGACAAGGGGAGGGCCCAAACAGCCAACAGGGGGTATGAAATCACTCACTTGCCGAAATGACAAGGACAGAAGACACAAGAAGGACGAACAAAGAAAAGAATAAGAAAAGAGAAGCAAGCAGAACAAAAAGAGGAAGAAGCAAAAGAAGACAAAAGGAGACAAACCAGCACAACAACAACAAGGGAAACAACCCCAAACACAAGGGAGACACAACAAGCAAAACAAAGCCAAAACCAAAGAGAGAAAGACCAACCCAGGAAGCAGCAAAAAGAAAACAAAAACAGACCGAAAAACCTCAACCAGAGGGGAGAAACCAAGAAGGCAGCAGCCAAAACCAAAACAAAAGAGAAACACCAACAGATGCCAAGAACAAGCCAAAACAACCAAAACAGAGAAAGAGTTTCCCCGGAAGCAACAAAAAAAAGAACAAAAGCAGGCCAAAAGACATCAAACAGAGGGGTGAAACCAAAAGGTAGCAGCCAAAACCAAAAACAAAAGAAAAGAGAAGCAACAAAAGGAGGCAAAACCAAGGCAAAACAAAAGAAGAAAGGCAAAGGCCCAGAAAAGAAGACAAGCACAACCCAAAAGGAAGGGGAAACAAAACAGAGAGAGCAACCAACCAACACAGAAAAAGGGAAGAGAAAAACAGACTCAAACCCCCAGGCAAGAGCCAAGACCAAACAAAAGAAAAACAAAAACAACAAAAAGAAACAAAGGAGCAACCAGACAAGAAAAGAAGGAACAAAACCAACCAGAAAGAAACAGAAGCACTGCTGACCCAGCAGGCACAACAAAGACAGAACAAAACAAAACAGAAAAAGAACAAAACAGAACAGAGCACAGAGCCCAGCACGTGGAGATCCGTATACTCCCATAACCAAAGTGACCACGTCTGGACGGACCACCAAACCCAAAGGGCAAGCCCAAAGAGGGAGTAGCAAGGTAGCCACAGGACAAAACAAACCCAAGAGACGAAAAACAACCTCCAACCAGGAGGAAAACAGACAAAAAAAAAAAGAGAACAACAAAACGAAGACCAAAGAGCAAAAACAAAAGATTAGCCACGAGGGCCAAACAACCCAAAGCAATCCGAGAGACTAGACTTAAGGATTAGAAAAGAACCGGGATCACTGACGATGTTACTTAAGTTAACTGGCCAGGTAATTAATTTATTAGTAAAGTAGGTCACAAGTTTTCTTCTCCACTTGTCAAATAAGATGCAGTCATATATAATGTGAGTCACAGAATCGCCGTCAGCACTGCCGCAATTGCATTTATTTTCATTATGTATTTTAAAACGATATAAATAAATATTAAATTTACCATGTTCGGAGAGAATTTGAGTTAATTTTGAGTCAATAATACCTAAATTAGCATTTAACCTATGATATACCGTTGGGAAAAATTTGTGTGTAATTAAGCCTTTATCATCATTAAGCCATCTATTATTCCAATGTTTTAAAGACAATTCCCGCAGTGCGCGACGGGCGAAACTCATGGGTAAAGGAACGCGAGTAATAAAACTATTGTTTTCGGCTATTCAGTAGCCATCATCAGTCGAACATATACAGTATTCTATTAATGGAACAGAATTCAAAAATACAAATTGCAGTAGGAAAAAGGTATATGCTTGAGTTTTAATCAACAATATATATTGATTTAATAAGAAAGTCTGCAAGGCCTCTGCCAAGTCTCCTGATGACATCAGAATTGGTTGAGCTATATGATTAGTCAATCACCAAACAAGGCAACCTTTATTTTTATCAATTTCTCACCCATCAGCTATTACCATTTACCTAAAACGAATGGTTTAGCTCTCTCAAAGTGGCTCCCTCTTTTGTGAACTAGAGGCACTATAGAATTTTTCTCGTCAGAGCCGGATTATACAGAAAAAATCATGAAAATAAATTGGTGTGAAGTATTAATCAAGCATTTCCAAGGTTATCTCATCACACTCGCCAGCTGCAATTTCTTAGTCGCCCATGGTGAGCTGGAAACTGTTATTTTGAGTGCTGGTTGTAGCATTAAGAATTTTGTTAACGCTACTTGTAATTGTATAAACAGCTGAATACAGTTTTATAAACTGAAAATTAAAAAAAATTATTTACAAACAACAACAACTGAAGACCGATTGAATGATTTAGCAGTAATTTGTATAGAGAAGACTATATCTAAAACAATAAATTATAAAAATGCAATCAAGCAATTTTTCCTGCAATAAAAGCTTGAAGAGTAATTTAGAACAAATTATATCCAATTTTTCTCTTTTTTAAGTATTGTAATGTTCAAACTATTTTTGTTTTTTTTTTTTTTTTTTTCAA
>AYEL01086200.1:0-18316 GCA_000484575.1 Olivierus martensii
TTGGATGACGTCATCTTCACAACCTAAGACTTTGTTTTCAAGGTTTGTGTTACTGTCTGTTAAATGGCACATGAACCCCAATATGTTGCATAAATAAACATGTTTAAAGGTTTTGTAATAAGTGCGTTATTTTTTAATTAAAAACCATCAGATCTTTTTGCCGGACCCTGTATAAAATTGAGATGAAGATCAGTTGCAATTTTTTCAAATAAGAATAAACTACAGATAATCCTCAATTTTATCACTATTTGTATTTACAACAATGATGTAATCAGTAAATTCTGTGATTGGTCAATGAAATTCTAGGGGTTTAAGTTTCTGATCCAATGGTCTGATATATGAAAAAAACATCTGTTTTTGTATCTGATCCTTGTAGTTTTGTGTTCCTTGTCAATTAAGATAATGTAGTGTCCTAGTAAACATTAATAGTGAGAAATCTATAAATTTTTGGCATTTATAAGTTCTAACCAATCTGACTTATAACAGCAGGGTTCAAACTGAATCTTATCATAAGTCAAGAACTGCCTATATAATTAAAAAATAGACATCTGTAAATGATGAGGAAAAAGGTGATCTAAGCAATATGATTTATATAATTTACAGTAATTATTTGCAAATTGTGAAAAATTTCAATGGATAGTGATCAGTATGTTTTAATATTCATTGAAAATGTGCTTCTTGAAATCTTATCAATAGCTAAATACAGTGGATTTTGCTTAATTGGGACACGTCCGGACTAAGCCATTTTTTGAAAGTGTAAAATCCTTTCTAGACATCTTAGCAAAATTAAAAAATTTTAAATAAAACCGACACTGTAAATGAATATCATCAAGTGTACTGTACAGTAACGGTAGACTCTTAAATAGACACACACTTGCCAGACTCACGACAATAGCTAACTGATTCTCATCATGCTAGTGTTGCTGAATACAGTATTGTTATGTATTTTATATCAACAATGATATTTACTTATAATTTTACTAAATAATAGATGTTTATATTAGTGCAGCGATAATGTGTCGATGATGTGCTTGTAAAAGGACGAAAAAAAATGACCCGTTCCATTGTGTTAGTCTGTATTGTCTTGTAGAAAGGCTTAACCTGAAAAATTACTGGTACAATAAAATGATGATATAATTTTTATATAAGGATTTTTTTAAGAAAGCACACAAGTATTAGTGTACATATATTGCCATACTTTCAAAAAATCCCTAAAATATATCAAAATTGAAAATTCCTTTTCTGCTACTGTCCCAATTAAGCATTTAAATTATGTATTAGTTTATTAGTTTGATTTTCGTTCTTTGAGATTTGGTCCAATTACATGGCTGTCCCAATTAAGCGGAATCCACTGTATTTCATATTAAATAGAAAAGAGAGTTATTGACTATATTATCATTTCAATAGCATTTTCTTCCCTTGTTAGAGACATCTCATTTCTTTTGTAGCCATGTTTTAAAACAATTATTTATATTTACCTTAAATTTAGGTTTATATTTTCATTAAATTTAATCAATTGTTTTTAATTATGGAATTTTCATTATTCATTATTCTGTTTTATTAGAAAACTTTATTGTTTTCTGCCTGTTAGGAAGCATCTCAGGATCACAGCTTATAAAGGTGTATGTTGTTATGATGTTTATTACATATATTTTAAGAATCATAAAGTAATAAATATTTAATAATAAAATAAATAATAGAATATTTTATTGATAGATCATGCTAGAAGTTTTTCTTGTTCATTTTATTACATATTTTTATATCAATTGCACCAATGACATATAACTTTTTTAGAATCTGGCATATTTTAAAATCTGCATATCAGATATCAGAGAATTTACTGTATGATATAATCCATTAATAACATATTTTATGGTTATTTCAAAATTTTTATTTCTGTTTCTCTGTTTTCAGTTTATTACAGATTTAATTTAACTAAATATTTATAAATATTTTCAAAGAATTTATTTTTATAATAGTAATTACATTAAATAAATTATTTTTTATCAATTTCTTTTAATATATTTTTTATTTTTTAGGTGCTACAAAAGGTACAGGTTTTGCAGCTATAAAAATGACAGCTCTAGGAAGACCTCAGTTGCTGGTAAGTAATGTCCTAAAGTGAGCATTTTCAAGCTGTGCAAAATAAGTACTCCTTTTAATGGCATGGGAATTTTATAATTTCATTTAAAATTTGGATTCAAATCTTTGTTTTTTTTGTCAATAATTTAAATAAACTATAACATTTTTATGATGACAAATTCTGATTTTGAATGATAGATAAGCCATTATAGATGTATATATAGTAAAGCCTCATTAATATAATATGAAGAAACCAAAACTTATAATTTATTTTATATGATATATAAATTTCCTGTCATAATTAAAAACTTTTAAAATTATAAGTTAAATTTCAAATTTTATATTCTTGATGATAAGCAGAAAGACTGCTTAGATATATTAAAATAAAAATACATCATTCAAAAATTATTTTTTGATAATATGTTGTTCAAGTTCTTTATATCAAAATAGATTTTTACAGTTTACTGATAAATTTGTAATTTTTAAATCAAAAGCTTAGATTTTCTAAATCACTTCCAATTCAATATGGAATTTAAACAAAAAAATAATAATAATAAATATATTGGTGAAGAAATAATTACATTAATTAATACATTTATTCTTTTAATTGCATTAATAACTTTTATGCATTTCCAAAAACAGATATGAAAATAATTAATATCATTACAGAATTATGAAATTAATAAATAAAATTAATTAATTTGAAAAATATTATAAATAAGATACATGAAATTTTTTAAAAAACAATATGTTTGTGCACAAAATATGTAGAAATCAACTTGTTTCATTATTGAATCCATAGAAAAAACACAAAAGTTTAAACAGCCTATCAGCAAGTAACACTTTTAAAGATGTTGATTAATAATTCTTGATGTACTGAGGAGGTTATGGAAGTAGTGAAAACAAACTATTGCTGCTCAATTAAGTGCTAGTTTAAAAAATATTAATAAAAAAAAATACTATATAGGATTAATATTATATTTATGATTTGATTGAATGTGAAAGTCAGAATGGCAGTTGTTTGTTTATTTTCTGGCATATAATGACATTGCCTGGGGGGGGAGAGAAAAGGAGGAGAGCACAGTAAGGAAAATAAAATCCTAACAGTGCTAATATTTGGTAGTACAGGAAAACTTATGCTAGGTGGCCAGCTTTCGGTGGCTGAGATTGTGGCCATCAAGCACAGATTGGCCACCAGATACAGTTAGCTACAAATTTCTTTATTAAACATCAAAGTTTAAAATACAAAATTTATGATACAGTTTAACGCTAATTAATGTCTGTCTTGGAATTTTTTCAGTTTAGAATGCTGAGCTGATAGAAGATCTAGTGCCCATATGGCATTTCTGATCAAAACACAATTTGCTGGCCATCTAATAGATGTGCACAAGGTGCTGAAATTGAATATCACTGTCCATGGCCACAGAACACAGACAGCCATTTTACACAGTTTAAAAATTCTGCAATATGCTTAGGTAGATATTAAGGTGGCCACTTATCTGGTTACCTAGCTCAGACGGCCACCAGCACTTTTCCTGTACTTAAAATTTAATATATATATATATAAGATCGTGAAAGATAAGTGTGTTGTAGACTAAAGATGCATTAAAAATAAAGCGTTAACGTATGTGTGATATCCGTCTGCTTGTTTAATTAGCTCGGGGGTAGTTAAAGATCATTTAGCTCATTTCCAAATTTAAATTTTGGAAATTTTAGCAATTAATCAGTCACTTCTCTCTATTATTTTAGAAATTTTTTACTTTAAGAAAATGTATCTTATTGCATTTGGATATTTAGAGAAGACATTTAAAATATTAACATATATAAGATAACTATTTTAGCAAGTTTTATCATAAAATTTTTGGAATGATATATTTAAATGACTTATTTCTATAATGTAAATATTTACAATATCCATATAATTTTTATATATTAGGATTAAATGCTCCTTTGGATAATGTAGAATCCAATGATAGACAACCATGTGACAGAATGCAAAACTTCTTGTTTACTATTCATGATAATTGGTGAGTTATGTTCTTTTTATTAAAAATAAACTAGAATTTTAATAATTTGTCACCTTATTTCACTCTTTTTGAACCTATATTCTTTCTGGAATCTAATATAATATTACGCTGCTCCATTATTTCCGTATACTAATAATAAAGCTTCAGCTCGTCGGGCAGGGAAACAAACCAATATCAATACAAAAACCGGTTTTTGTGTTGATATTGGTTTTTTTTCCTGCCCGATGAGCTGAAGCTTTTATTATTCCTATATTCATTCTGTTCCAGAATAGAATGGAAAAGCTACAAAGGAGACTGACAAAAAAATTCATATTTATGATTGCAATTATTTATAGTGGAAATTTATACTTATAAGAGCTAATGTCAATGATTTTTCAATTATGATACTCATGCTAGTCATACAGTATTTCTTTTGTTAACTGGTTCATTTTAATTCAACAGTTTTTGAAATATTAAAATGAAATTACATGATATAGAAAAAATTCATATAAAATAAATGAAAACATTTCTATAAGTTTCTTAACTGCACATGTTAGAAAAAAGTCAAATATTTAAATATAATTTATGTATATCAATATCTGTATCTTGTGAATTGACGAAAAAATGAATCATTCTAAATGATTTCTACTACCAATCTAATATTACCAAGAAAATCTTTTTTTACCTTAACATTATATTCTAATTAAACTTTTAAATAACCCAAATTCTAGCATTTAATGAAAATAAGAAACCAATCAAAATTTAATTTCTTATTATAGTTATATCTGATTTTTTTTATAGTTTTTCATTATCTTTAATTTTGCTGGGGAATAACTTTTGTATGCAAATATGAAATAATTAAAGTAATAATCTCTGTAATATATTAAGTGGGATCCAGAAAATTTATACATCAAGTGAATATAATAATTACATTATAAAGACTTAAATGGTTCCAGGCAGAAGAATGGCATGGATATCTAAGACTAATTTGTGAAGAGCCAAAATATTTCTTGACTGTTTCATGAAAAATTATATTATTTTATTTCTATTTTATTGTCATTTTAATTATTATTTAACTTTCATCATTCAACATTAATTCTTCACATTTACAGTCAATTCTCGCTATTCGCAGTAGTTACGTTCCGTAAATTCTTTGCGAATACTGAATTACCGAATAGTAAACCATTGTGCCTATGGGAAATATAGAGTTAGGTTCCTGAGAACCTTTCCTAACATTTTCATACTTGGTTTGTGTGTTTTTTTTCTGTTTACAGACACTTTATTTAATATGTATTACATTACAAATAATTACAGTAATTTTTATTTAATTTTTTAAAACATTAACTATTTAGTAAATAAAATTGATGTAAAATTAGTTTTTTTGATGGATAGTTTTTTGATGTTGCAAGATGCTTGATGTAACAGCTGACATGTTGTCTTTCTGAACTACGTTTAAAAATGGCTTCAGCCTTGTCTTTGTCACTTTTTGCCTCAGATCTAAAATTTCGGCGTAAGAAGCAAATGCACAGGAAGTTAGGGCGCCTAAATTTGAGGCTGCATTCAAGCATAGGGGCACATTCTTTATGGGACCTGTGGACGATACGAACAGGCTTTTGGCCTACCTGCAGTCTGTGGAGTGAGCAAGAATAGGTCATGAGAAATTTTCCGGCAAACTAATTCAGAGTCTACATTTGGTAATAAACAACTTCCTTTATTAAAGAGAATGAGAGAGTTTGCGAATAAGCGCGAAAGCTCCGCAAATATCGATTTTGTGGTTACAAATAAATTTTTGTGAATATCCGAATACACGAATACGGAATCTGTAAATAAGAAAATTGACTGTATTTCATTTAATTATACTAAATGACAATAATGAAATAGTCATCTTTCCTCACGATTATAATGAATTTGCAAAGTCGCTAATTTTAACAATTGTTAATACTATTAATTATAAACTAAACCTAACGGTTAACGACTCTGCAAATTCCAGAGTTTGGCCTGAGCTCAGGTCTTTCACTATATTCTAAACTAAATAAATATAATTAAATCGAAATGATCTAACAACAACAAACTAACGTTTAACTGGCAAAACAAAACCAGAAATTTCAACTATAAGTATCAAACAAGTGTTAGATCTTAACTGACAAAAACGATGTTAGAAACTTATACTAATGAATTAAAGAAATTCTCAAACAAATTAAATAATAAAAAATATAAATTTATTAGACTCAAAAACACTTACAAAAGTATTAATTAAAGCAACAAGTAATTATCCAACAAAACTTGTCTAATCCAATTCAATTATCAACAATCAATTATTCACAAAAAGAGAACCTTAAATACTACTTAATTCTATTACCTTCACCACCGATACAAACTTCAAGCAAATTGTAGACCTTTACAAGAATTCTAATGTCTTTAACCAACTTTATGTCGATACAACACCTCTTTGAGCCGTCGGTTTCGTCGGCTTTTATACCGAGTGACCTGTACGTCACTCGGATATAAAAGCCGCTTGTAGCTTCATTTACATATGATATGATATAAAAGCTGTCCTGTGTAGCTTCATTTACATAATTATACGTAACAAGTTTAAATTTATTAGCTTACAGAGTTATTCATTCATGTCATCCTCTTTACAATTAAATTATATACCGAACAAAACATCGATACGAATCATTCTTACGTTCTCATATCAGATCAGTGGTAAAATTAATTAGATTAGATGATGATGTCATTACCCAGGACAGCTCTTCCAGAGGACAGTTCCCAATTCTGTATCCTGTGATTGCTAACGACAACGGAGAAGGTGGAAGTAAGTTAACTTGTAAACTAAAATATAATACGTTATAATAAGAAAATAACGATAAATAATAAGAAAAGAGTGCGTATAAAACAAAATAGGACAGGTCAGAATTAACTTCCTCACAGATTGATTGAAGTTAATTTCAGTCAAAGCTATTTTTGCTAGATAAGCATTTAGATCATTTTTAAAAGTATTTTTGCTCATTTTATTGAATAAGAAGAAAAACTGAAAGTAAATACTATTATAGATAAATATAATGACATAACAAAGTTTATGCAACCACTATATAACAATTCAATAAGACAGATTTAAGATGGTAATATAGTCATTCTTTAGGATAGAGGTAAGAACCTAAGCACAATGAAAGGTATAAATCACTATTGTACATGCAAATAACTTTTATGTAAATAAATATGAATAAATTCAAACCTTAGCACATAGCAGCAACCAAAATAACACTTAAATTAGATCTTAGGTATAAAAACATTTTTAATTAAAAATTAATCATCTTCTGCTATTCCAAATATTGAAGATATAAATGTTACAGAATTTAAGAACAATCAAACAGAATTATTAACATTTCTAAAAATTAAAATCCTTGTTGGAATGATTATAAAAAATGTATGTTTTTTTTATAAAACAATAAACCTCATATTGTCATTTATTTTTGTAAAAGTATCATTACTAGCCTCAACACACAAATGCAATGAGGAAATGTCCAAGAAGATTTCAAGTCAGCAATAGGAATAGACATCATAGCTCCTATGATGCACAGATAGGGCATCCTTTGAATTTTCTCAAGTTCAGTTTCGTATGTCTTTAATGGAACTCTCTGCTATAAAATGATAGCAACATAGTGATAATATGTCTCATTTTCGTAACCACAGTGTATATTCAATACAATCTTGGTTCCAGTCCCTGTCTCTTATCCAAAATACCTCTATAAGCCCAAAAAGCATTACATACTTTAACAACAACAAAATATGAATATCATTTCCAAATCAATCACCAAAGTAATTGATTTCAGAAGAGAATTGTAATCTTTTGCCAAAGAATGATGGTTCAGAAAGCCCCATCAGTTGCATTTTTCATGTAAAAAAATATAGGTATTGTATTGAAAACTGTCTGTCTGAAGACCTCAGATATAGTCCTGGGAAACGTCACTACCAAAATGATATGTCATCAGCATATCCTTCCATTGAGTATAGTTAAAAAAAAAATCATCCACCACAAGAAGCCATAGCAGGAGAGAGAGTATACCTCTGTGGGCACATCCTATCTGTGAATATTGTAACTTCATTCTCATAAAGTGTATTATAAACAACCGTATACTTCAATATGGAACCAATCTAATAAACAGTTGTTGAACAGATTTGATGTCTATTAGCTGCAAAGCTAATTTGCTCAAAAGGTGTAGAGCAGGGATGAGCAACTTTTTTGTAGGGGGCTGATAGAAAAATTTATGGTGGGCCACGGGCCAAAGCAAAAACAATTGATGATAATAGTGTTTATTTAAAAAAGAGAAGGTACAGATATGTAAGTATACATAGCGTGAGATGGACGGGATCATACCTGACACATCTCCTGAGTCCGGCCCCGACCCCCTCTCCATCGATCCTTGTCTAGGAACAGTTCCACAATTACAATGATAATAAAATTCGTTCCATTCTGTCCAACTTAAGATGTAGTTAAAAACTTGAAAAAATGTCTCCATTCTTTAAACTGAACTATCAATTTATTAGAAATTATTATCAAGGCTACAATATGCAAAAACCAGATTAATTAACATAAAAAATACAACCTGTTATTCCCGTCTCTAAAACAATAGGAGTTACTCCAAAATTCATACCAACAGTTAGTAGCCACACTGGCACGTCTAAAAACTTCGACCAACAGACGAACACAACAATTTGTGTTAAGACGGGAACACCCACACCACCTGGTGTATCCTTTTTTAAACAGTCAAACCATTTGCATAAAGTTACAAAATTTACAGATAATTCCATACAACTATTAAATTGCTTTCTACACAATAATTTTAAATCGCTATTAATAACAATAAATAAAGTCACAAACAGTTCAATCAAACTTGTATGCATGTCATCCATTGGCGTCAAGGCCAATTCACTATCAACCAAGATGGCCGCCTCCATCCCATCACCGCCTCCACAACAGAATCGCGGTAAGTATAACACCATTTTTCTCATTGTCGACACATTTTCCACCTCTTCACAAGCGTTGTCATTAGATATAATAAAATAATGTGGCCCAAAGGCCGGAGATTGCCCACCCCTAGTGTAGAGTTAAAAGCCTCTTAAATGTCAAGGAATGTCCCTAAGGTAATCTCCTTGTATCCAATTGCTCTCTCAATGAGTGACACAACGTCATGAAGAGTATTTTCAGTCAATTTGCCCAATTGATAAAATAAATTGACTGCAATTCAGAAGAGACTTAATCAAAGCCCTATCTTTGACAAATCTATCCCACAAGCCTTTCCATCATTTTCAATAAAAATGATATTAGGTTGATAGGACAATAGGATTTAGTTTCTAAATAAGAGTTACATCCTGGCTTAGATATAAAAAATCAGTTACCTATAACTCTCCAGGACAAAGGAATATAGCCATAAGTTAAACAGACCATGAAACCACAGCAAAGAGACAAGGCTAAAAGTGGGCTTCAAAATGATTCCCCAAGCACCATATTCTCTATTGGCCCCCTCTGACTATCATGTTTCAAAATTTGAAAAGTATTTGGCAGGACAAAAATTTTCATCAAATGAGAAAGTCATAACAAAGTTGGAACAATGCCCTGTTGTAAGAACATCAGCAAAATATCATCTGATCCATAGAAGGGTTAACAGCCCATCCAATATTAAATTGATTGATTACCTTCTTAAACAAGATCCATTCCTGTCTCATGGCATAATAAATACCAATTGAGATCTAATTTCTTCTGTGAAAAAGATGATCCTTTAATCGATAGACCCAGAAAAGTGTACTCAAAAGCATTCCTTTAATGAGTCCTTGCCTTATAGTAATTCCCTTTGGTCATTATCTTCACTAGTCTGGATATATCAAATATATCTTCAATTTCCTGACAATATCTTTTCCAGGAAGACTTTTTGCCTTTCTAATGGCTTCTATTATAACAGATGAGAGCATTTCTGTGTGTATCCAATTTATCTGTCCTTTTAGTTTTATTAAAAATAACTTGCCTTGACAAACTAACAGTTTTGACAAGACAGTCTTGATAGTAAGACAAGAGAATTGTCTATTGAATCTGTCAAGCAAAGTCACCTATATATAAACTCACCACTGAACAAAATATACTCTGAATACCTCAAGATTAAACTTAAGGTCCTCTCTAAAAGAAGCCCAGTTAATCTTCCTTGAGTCTCTATATGCTACCTGAGTGGATACAATACCTATTAAATGAAATAAATGTATCTATGAGAATCGCGACTATATAATTGTATAGTGCGCATTTTCTCTTATGATGAACTATTAATTGTATGAATAGATAAGTTGAAATTAAAAAGAAAAGGAATGTGAAGTTTAGATGGACGAAGTTTCTCATTCGGTACGGAAACTTCTCCCAATAAATAATACGAAAAAAGGATAAATTTAATATAATTATAAATAAAAGAAATAGTTTTGTAAAGTAATATATAAACATCCTCAGGAAGGTGTTAATTTAGTGATAAACAATTGATTAATGTGTCTCGATTATCAGCAGAATTTTATATACAAAAACATAAGTCTCGACAAAACACAAGATGATATGGCGACGACACGAGATCAGATTGTGGGCAGGTATCGCCAGAAACGCGATAATGTAAACGAAAGGTTAACTTTTGTGAAAAACAAAGTACGTGGGAAGGAGAAAAAGAAAATAGGTAAGAAGAGAAAGTACAGGTCAGAGAGAGAAAGTCAGCAGAGTCTGAGAGGTGTCATAAGTAAAAGGTGTTCCGAAAACACCAGAGAAAACGATCGATAGACATTCATAAGTGTGAATTAGTGTGTGCAAACTTCTACGTGGGAAGGAAATAAAGAAGAAAACAATAACTGTTTCTAAGAAGAACCAACTTATTATTTAAAGAAACATTTCAACGATTCGGGACTTTAAAGACTGTTAAATAATCATAAAAGGTATTTATCCTCCAACTATTTTACAAAGTGTGCTGCCCCCTGTGTTCGGGTCTGCAACATTTGTAAAGGGATCTCTCTCTCAATAAAGATCCAGGTTTGTTTTCAACCGTATCGTTGTCTGTCATTGCATCACTGGAGATTTTTCTCCTCTCCGTCCTTACTCACAAAAGCGCCACATATCCGCATTTTTGGCTATAAAGAAATATCCTGACGCCACAGTCGCTCCCGCGGACCCCACATATCTGTGATCAGACGCAGATAACTTACTAGATAATACTAATTCTCAATTAGGTCAACAATCTTTTTGAGTCCCTAACATTAAGTCAGTGACCTCCCTTTATTTTTAACAACAAAGATAGGTTCATTGCCCTTTTTTAAAACTAAAAATTAGTACTTACCAAAAACTCCAGTAATTATTCACCTTATCAATTCATATACCTGCTTCTCCCCCCAACATAATGAGAATTGGTATCAACACCAACTAGTAAATCAAATTGATTCTTTTGACAAAACTCAATCAGATATACAAAATCAGGCATAAGTGGTAGTTTGTCTCTAACATAAGGAAAATATGCAGAAGAAATAATTGTTTCCTGCAAGCACAGATCCAATCCAGCTTCATCTATACAATAGTTCTGTAGAATAGAAACCCCACATGGGTAAAACATTTATGTTATTTTTAACAAAAACAGAAGTCTGAAGATTATTTCAGAAGTAAATATAAATAGCTTATCCTCTTTACAGTTAAGTTCTCATATTTGACCATTATAGTGCCATGAGTCTTGAATAAGAGAAGATCTTAGCAGCTCCCATGAACCATTGATGCAGAAGGATAGAAGCAGCAACAAGTGCTGGAGGTTGATTTGAATTACTTTATGCCCAAAACATTAAAGGTGTCTAAGAAGAGCACATCACCATATGCTCCTCCAAAGTTTGGATATCAGTGGTTCTGTTGATTAATGATTAACAAAGCCAGAATATTTTTAATGAGTGGTCTACTGTGTCCAGAAAAATCTTTGAGTGTTTTATTCTTTTTATATAGTTTATACATATAGTTTAGGTTTTTAATGTTTAATTCAATTTAAATATTATAAATATAAGTTCATCAAACAAAAGCATTTCAGCAGTCAGAAACAAGCAAATATTTTATTATTAAACATAAAAATGCTTTTGGTATCTCTAATACCATCTTCAGTCACATGGAACAAAATATATAGAATATAATTCAAACTTTACATTTTAAATTAAAAGAGAACAATTATAACAAGCTATCAAATTTAATAAATTTTACATAAAATTGATGTTTATATAAATTAACTTTAATACATTATACAGTCTTTTAATAATAATATCGGACATAAAAGTATATTAATAAAATAAACTAAGAGTAAAAGAAAAAACAACATCTATAAGTTTAAGAGCAACGATTTTTTACTGTGTATTTCCAGGCGTTGCTGACCTCATCTTGCTCTTTTAACATTAATTACATTATTTTCTTTACAGGATTTTAGTATTTCAATTTTTTCATTTATTGCTAAGTCTCTCTTGTTGCCAACATTCTTAATAATATTTGCTTTGTTCCATAAAACGTTGACGTCCTTTTGGTACGTTCTCTGCGCTAGAGTGGTAGCAAGGTTACCATTGCAGATGTTATCTTTGTGTTCAGCTAATCTCTCTTTAAAGTTACGGGCAGTAGTGCCGATATATACTTCCTCTCTATCATCATCTATATTGTGCAATGGAATTTTATATACTCCGGATTTATAATCATCACAATATTTTTGCTTTCCGTTTCTAAGTAAATTAAATACAGTTAGTGGCCTCGTATAGGTGCACTTACTGTTGTTATTTTTTAGCACTCGCCTTATTGTTTTATTTGTGTGTAGCCAGAATGGTACAGGGAGACGGTTTTCATCAGTTGACGATCTGTTGTTCTGCGTATCTCCAGTTTGCTGGGTAGGTGTTCTATTACCATTCTCATGCTTTATCCTTAGTTCTCTATAAATCTTTTTCATAAACTTCATGCTATTCCCATGTTTTTGGCCCCAGGAATATATTCTCTTTAGTTCTTGTTTTCTGTAAAAGTCGTTAGAACAATGTGTTAGACTTCTTTTAAAATAAGCCACAAATGCTGTTTTTTTGTAGGCCCAGGGGTCGAAGGACCATCTGGGGATTAACACCGGTGTTGTTGTGAGTTTAATATATACTGTTGTTTCTCTCCTCTTATTTGTCAGAAAGATTTTTTACGTCTAAATAATTAATTTCTTTATTACTTTCTAGAGTTAATATGGTTAAGAGCTAGAAAGTATATATTTTTGGGGCAAGAAACATGGCTATAACAAAAACTTCATGGTGAAAATATATAATGAGCAGAGAGTAAAATATCAAAATAGTAGTAATGCCACCCAACAAACAAATGTTACGCAAAATATCGAGGCACAGTCAGATGGGACCCGTTTATCTATACCATTTCGACTGCACAAGAACAGAACGGTGAAGCGAGTACTGAAAAATACTAAGAACAAACATACTTATATACGGCCACCAACGGTTTTTAGCATACTTCGAAATGATAAACATAAGTATAGCGAGGAATACAAGTCTGGTATATATAGAATCCCTGTTCACAACATGGAGAATAACAGTGAAGAAGTATATATCGGGGCCACTGCCCGAAATTTTAAAGAAAGAGTGGCAGAACATAGGGAGAACATCTCCAAAGGTAAACTTGACACAGCTCTAGCACAGAGAGCATACCAGGCAGATGTTAAAGTTATTTGGAATGAGGCAAAAATTATCAAAAATGTTAGCGACAAAAGAGACCTAGGGATGAGTGAGAAAGTAGAAATACTTAAATCATGCAAAGAAAATAATGTTATTAACATAAAAGAGCGGAAGAAGTTAGCAATGCATGGAAATATGCGGTAGAAAACCACCACTCCTAAATTTATGAACTTGTTTTAGCACTCAGATTTTAAATTATATAGTTTGTGTAATTGATTATATTTAATGTTTTTAGGTTATTCCTTTGTGAATTTTGGTTTATATTATTTTGCTTGTAGTAAGCATTAATTTCCTATAAAATAGTTAATTTTATGTGAAATATGTAAATGTTCTATGTGACGTTTTTCAAAATGTAAAACCTGGATTATGTTATATTTTGAATTTGTTCCATTGTTCCATTGAATTTGTAAACTGATGATGGTATCAACGATACCGAAAGCGTTTTTTGAGTTTTAATAAAATAGTGAAATGACATTGACTGCTGAAGTGCTGATATTTAAAGTTGTTAATAAAATTCTCATTACTTTTCGCTAATAATTGTTGCAAATACTTAGCAACTAGCTCTTCATTCAAGATATTCATTTAGAATTTCTGATATAATGTTTGGAAGAATAATTCAAGAAATGTGCAATGCAATTTTGGACATCTTGCATGCTTTACATATCCCATTTCCCAAAAATGACAAAATAGTCTATAATACAAGGATTTTGGAATAAATGGAAATTCCTGAATTGTATTGGCTGTATAAACAGAAAATGTGTGCACATACAGAATCTGCATCATTCAAGTAGCATGTACAGAAATTATAAACAGTATTTTTCAAATGTTTTAAAAGCTGTTGCCAGGCTCAGTTATAAATTTATAGTCATAGATATTGGAATATATTGCAAAGAGAGTGATGATGGTATTTTTTCTGCATTTCAACCTTTCTATAAAATTTGAAATAAGAGTGTTGGACTCTGTGAATAAATATGTCACTGTTTTGCATTGTGACATTTCAACACTATAAGTATGGAATTTTTCTTAGTAATTATACTTATTCCAATAGTGAACTGAATATAGAAAATCTTAAAATTATAAAAGAAATTATCTATTTTCGATGAATGAAATATTGTCCTAATACAGTGGTACCTTGGTTAACGACGGTAATCCGTTCCAGGATTACTGTTATTATCCAAGATGTGATTCCCCATAAGATTTAATTGAAAATTGATTAATTTTTTCAGGCTCTTCCCCACCACCATAATAAATATTAAAAATGCAGATAAAACTTATTTAAAATGTCCTAAAAATATGGAAAATATCATTTATTTATTATATTTACTACGAAAAATTAACATTAATAAAATGAATTTTTCATGAAAATAGTTTTTAATTATCAATCTTCACCAGAAGGACAATTTGGCTCACTTTGGAGTTTTTTGACAAATGAACCCATAAACACTGATTAGCAGCTTATATAGAGATTTGATTTTGCCTTTTGATGGCGAACGAAACAGATGAGATTTGATTTTACCTTTTGATGGTGAACTTAACAGTGACATGCACTCGCCAATTTATTGTCTATATGAACCAAAACATAAAAAATAAATGCTTAAATATTCATTTTCATCATAAAATTCATTTATAACTACAAATTTTAAAATAAAGCACAGTACACTATAAGAAAAATAACAATATATAGAAAACGTAAACAGCTGGCTATGATTGGTGAAACATACCCGAGCTACGTCCTGTGGCTGTTCTCTTTTCGACAATGTCCTCCCATGCATGGATGCGTAAGATCGGAAAATAATGGGATTTAGATCGGATAGAGGTTCACATAATCAGGAGTCGTTAGCCAAAACATTTTTTTTCTTACAGCCACTCGTCATTAATCAAGTACGACATTATCTGAGGCTGTCGTTAACCAAGGTACCACTATATTTGAAAGTTGGGGTTGGCTTATATATGAGTTTTACTACAGATTTTTAAACTAAAGTCAGGGAGTATAGTATATTGACTTATATATATATGGTAATAATTTTTCCACTAAAAATATGGTTTTTACTTAAATTCCTTTCTTAACATTGGTGGGTGATACAGCAATTTGATTGTTATATTTGGATTCAGCAAACTTGAAACTATAAGAATCTTACTGAATTTTAACAGGAAGTAAAAAAAATTTTTTTTTGCCTGACGAAGATAATCAGAAATACCAGATTACAGTGGGTGATCGGTTAACGAACTGTTTGGATAATTGAACGCTTTCACGAAAGATTTTTATGTTCAGATAATGGCCACTTCACAGAACAAACTGTGGGACCTGCAGAATGACAGGTTGGCCGAATGACCATGTGGTGTAAAGCTGTGGCTTACCATACTAAAGGATCCGGATCCCACTCCTCCAATTTTTCAGGAGGGTCTGGGCCTGGCCCATTGAACCTCATCTTTCAACCACCCGGTTGACTCCATCATGGATGTTGGTGAGCATGTGATGAGCTCTATAAATGGCCACTGTCAGATGAAAAATATCTCATGAGGATATAGCGGTTTAATAACCTAACGGAATGACAGGCTTAGGCCTTGCACATTTGTGGACTTATTTCTTGACAAACTGAAGATTGTAGGAAATGATTATTGTTGAGAAATTGCTTCAAATATCAACTATGTAAATACTGTAAATAACTTGAGACTTTGATTTTGTAAAATGTTGTTGGTTGCTAACTCTCTTCTTTCACCTTGTGACCTACCACACATTCTTATGGTAGGAACTTTTTTATATTTACACTTTCCTCATCCTTTTTACTTCTTACTTCCTACTCAATGGCTAAACCCATGGTAAGTCATCTATCACTTTGGATTCAGATTCAGGGTCAAAGTGAATTATAATTGCTCAATAGTTCAAGCTGAACTTTTTGTGGTCCTCAAAAGTCTTCAATTTATTAATAAAAACATCAAAGAATATTCTGAACCTCTTCAGATAGTGACAGACAGCACTACGGTTTTGAAACTATTATGTAATCCTAAACAGAATCACCTCTTAAGTGTTCAAATCAATAAAGAACTTGATCAAAACAATAAGGAAAATATTACCTTTTGTTGGACTGCAGGACACTGCAGAAATAAAGGAAACAAGCAAGCTGACAAACTGGCGAGAAAGGTTCAGAGAGTCAACACACTTTGTAGTTACAATAAAATTCCAATCAGCACTATAAAGTTAATGATCAAAAGAAAAACTATTGAAGAATGGCAAACAAGGTGGGAAAATGGAAACACTGGGAGAATCACTTTTGAATTCTTTCCAGATATCAAGAAAAGACTCAAAAACAAGCAATTTACCACTGATTTTCACACAACACAAATCTTTACAGGACATGGAAATTTCCTACAGTTTCTCGAAAGATTTGGACTTAGTGATGATAAATTCTGCAGTTGTGATCAACAAAGTGTTCAAGATGTTCCATATTATCTTTTCCATTGATAATACAATAATGAGAGATTAAAACTCAAAAGGAAGGCTATTGAAGGACAAAACAGGCCTTGCAAATTGCACTGGATGACAGAAAATCAGAATTCTTTCAGGGAACTGAGGGAATACATTAACACAACTGGGATTACTAAAATGGTCAGTAACTGGTAACTTGTCCTGAATGGACGCACTTCTCTTGTCTAACTTGGGCTTGTGACACTTTACGTTGAAATTGTCTTGTTGTTCTGATTTTCTTTCTACTGTTTAAATTTTTTTTTTAGTTGTCATATTAATGTATTTTTGGATTTAGTTTTTGAAATGACCAATTGTATTTTAATCTTAGATTCTTATCATTGTCGGTTTTGCAGCATATACTCATCAATGTAATAAACTGTCTTCTTTTTACAAATTAACTAATTCTGTGTAATAAATTGAAATCTATATATAATCAACAGTATACTTTGATTCATTTCTGATGTTTAGCTTCTGACATTCCTTCAACTTGCTTGAAGAACTGAGCTCAAGACTTTTGAAATTGAATAAAGTGGACTTTTAGACAAGAACAATCAACACTGTGTTTTAACAAATTGTTCAACAGTAATTTTGAAACTACTGACAAGTAATGAACTTTTAAATTCACTGATATTTTAAATTAAGACTTTCTTTGTCCTCTCTGTGATCAAGAAATATTCTTGACAAACTGAAGATTTCTTGAAGAACTGAAGACTGTAGGATATGATTGTTGTTGAGAAATTGGAAATCTCAATTATGTAAATACTGTAAATAACTTTTTTCTTTGATTTAGTAAAACTGTGTTGGTTGTTAACTCTCTTCTTTCACCTTGTGATTTACCACACATTTTTATGGTAGGAACTTTTACTATACTTACACTTGTGAGGAAGTTGACTTTGACCTGTCCTATTTTTATTTTATTATGCACTCTATTATTTATCGTTATTTTCCAATATGCTAACGTATTATATTTTAGTTTAAAAGTTAACTTACTTCCACCTTCTCCGTCATAGTTGGCAATCAC
>AYEL01086201.1:0-16429 GCA_000484575.1 Olivierus martensii
GATTATTTGAAGTTTGTATCGGAGGTGGAGGTAGTAGAATTTAGTAGTATTTAAGGTTCTTTTTTTGTGAATAATTGGATTGTCGATACTTGAGTTAGATTAAACAAGTTTTGTTGATTATTTGATTGTTGCTTTATTAGAGTTTCAATAAAGCATTTATTAACACTTTTGTAAGTGTTTGTTTGAGTCTAATAAATTTTATATTTTTCATTATCTAACTTCTTTTGAGAATTTCTTCAATTTATTAGTGTAAGTTCTAACATCGTTGTTTTTTGTTCTAGTCTAACACTTAATCGGCACTTCTAGTTTAAGTACCGATTTCCGGTTTTGTTTCATCAGTTAGACGTTACATTGTGTTAGATTGCTTAGTAGTTAATTAGATTTAAGTTAGAACTTAGCTTAAGACCTGAGCTCAGGCCGAACTCTGGATTTGCAGAGTCGTTAGAACCGTTAGGCTTAGTTCATAATTATTGTTATTGACATTCGTTCTAATCTGCGACTTTGCACACTTTCCTCATCCTTCTTGCTTCTTACTTCCTACTCAATGGCTAAATCCATGATAAGTCATCTATCTCTTTAGATTCAGGGTAAAGATTGGAGAGCAGTAGTTTTTTCCAATTAAAATGAACTCGGAGACAACTTAAAACAAATCAAAGATTTATACGATTAAAATGAACTTGGAGACAACGTAAAACAAATCAAAGATTTATTAATTAAAATGAACTCAGAGACAACTTAAAACAAATCAAAGATTTATTAAGTTAGAGAGAGATTTTACAATTTTTGGTGTTAGAATGGCACCCATACCAAGTTAGTAAGAGAGAGATTTTACATTTTGGTCTTAGAATGCACCCATACCAAGATTGGTCTTAGAATGACACCCATACCAGGTTAAGAGAGAGATTTTACAATGTTTTGGTTTAGAATGGCACCATGCCAGGTTGAGATCAATAGGCTTGGGGATCTCTACGACGACAGTGCTATTAATCACTTCCGAAGAATCTTGAATAAGAGAGAAAAGCAATCAACATTGGACATATTCTCTAATGGAAAATAAACATAATAGATGAAAATGCAAGACTATGTATGTATTGGAAAATAAACATAATAGATTAAAATGCAAGACTATGTATGTTATATTAGAAAATAAACATATAGATGAAAATGCAAGACTATGTATGTATATATTAATTACATATAAATAAATGTATTAAGAAATTATATGTTTTTTTTGGGGGGGTCTTCAGGACGAATTAATCAAATTCCTATAAAAACCTATGGTAAATTGATGATTGGTTAATGAACAATTCAGATAACAAACACTGTCTTTGAATTGATTGTCTGTTAACTGATCACCCACTGTATTTGCATTTTTTTATAAGTTGGTTTCAGACATGCCAGATTTTTCAAGAATATGCTTTATATATTTATTTGAATTTTGTTTAGTTATTTGTTAATTTTTCTATATTTTTTTAATGAATGTTTAATTGATTCTAATAAATTTTTTTATTTAATTTTAGCCCTGTTTAGTAGTTATTTATTCATCAATTATGCAGAAATTGATATTTTTACAAATTTAAATTGTGAAATTCTGTGTTTTGTCTCACAAGGAGACTCCATGGGTCGTGACTCGTCGATTTTGACAAAAAAGTTTGTGCGTGCAGATCTCCACTAATAAAGTTCATTAGGCCAGCCATTCAACGCAATACTCAAGCAAACTCCAGAAAAAATTCGTAAAGTTTGACCAAAACCAATTCTGACTTATATACGCGCCCTTTTAAAATCCTACACAATGTATCCGTAGCTTACTCGGTAAGACACGTGCTTCATATCCCAATGGTCGTGGGTTCGAGGCGCGATGGTTATTGTTGTTTTTATTTCTTCAAATTTTCTTTTTTATTTTGTTGTAAATTTATGGGAATGCTTTAATATTTATTTATTTTCGAAAATAAATTTTTAAAAATATTTTTATCATGGCTAAAAGCTTCAAATTTGTTGCAGTCATTTCTGTTATTAACGTAATATTATTCAACGCACTTTTTAAAGAATAAGTTACATTCAATGATAAATTCAGCTAATAAATAGTGCATTTATTTTTACTTGTTAGCATTAAAAACCGATTGCATTATATAGAGAGAACAATTATAATTTCAAAATGCAAAAACTTTATTTATGCTTTAAACTTTTTCATAAATGTATCTGTAAAGTTAAAAATAAAGTTTTTGCATTTTGAAATTATAATTGTTCTCTTTATATAATGCAATCGGTTTTTAATGCTAACAAGTAAAAATAAATGCACTATTTATTTTCTGAATTTATCATTGAATGTAACTTATTCTTTAAAAAGTGCGTTGAATAATAATACATTAATAACAGAAATGACTGCAACAAATTTGAAGCTTTTAGCCACGATAAAAATATTTTTAAAAATTTATTTTCGAAAATAAATAAATACTAAAGCATTCCCATAAATTTACAAGAAAATAAAAAAAGAAAATTTGAAGAAATAAAAACAACAAAAAACCATCGCGCCTCGAACCCACGACCATCGGATATGAAGTGTGCGTCTTACCGAGTAAGCTACGGCTACATCGTGTAGGATTTTAAAAGGGCGCGTATATAAGTCAGAATTGGTTTTGGTCAAACTTTACAAATTTTTTTCTGGAGTTTGCTTGAGTATTGGCGTGAATGGCTGTCCCAATGAACTTTATTAGTGGAAATCTGCACGCACAAATTTTTTCGTCAAAATCGACGAGTCACAACCTGTGGAGTCTCCTTGTCAGATTCATAATTTGTTATTTATTAACTAATTAATTAGATCACTACTGGCAATTTTTGTTAATTTTAAACATATGAAATTTTTCTATTTATTAGATTTATAAAATATTTTGATAAAAACAGAATTTTCATAATAAATGAGCTATATAGGATTCATCTAATGCCTATTCTTATAATTCTTATGAAAGTTAGGAAAACTCTATGTAAAAAGATTTACTAATAAAGAAAATATTTCTTTTAACAAAGTATTACTTGAAATTAAACTGCTACATTGATAATTATTTCTATTTATAAATTTTAGTGAAATTTCTTTTTGTGAGGAAGTTAACTTGGACCTGTCCTATTTTTATTTTATTATGCACTCTATTATGTATTTATCGTTATTTTCCTATATGCTAACGTATTATATTTTAGTTTACAAGTTAACTTACTTCCCACGTCCTCCGCCTCCGTTGTTAGCAATCACGTGATACGGGATCGGAACCCATACCCGGAAGAGCTGTCCCGGTTAATAATGGCTTATCTACATAATATTTACCACTGAACTGATATGTGAAAATAAGAATGATCGTATCAGTAATTTTGTTCGATACATAAATTAATTGTAAAGATAATGACATGAATGAATTACTCTGTAAACTAATAACTTTGAACTTGTTACGTATCAGTATGTAAATGAGCGAATGCGGAAATGTTCGTCACTCACGTATAAATGAACGACGCAATCGTCAAGTTTTTTGAGGTGTTGTTTGGTAACGAGAGGTGCTGAATTTCCAGACGTAGAATTGGTGAAAGTGACAACTGAATTTCTTGTAAGGATTGACTATTGTTTGAAGTTTGTATCAGAGGTGGAGGTATTAGAAGTTAAGTAGTATTTAAGGTTTATTCCTTTGTGGAAACTTTGATAGTTGAATTGAATTAAACAAGTTTTGTTGGATACTTGTTTGTTGCTTTATTAGAGTTTCAATAAAGCATTTATTAACATTCTTGTAAGTGTTTGAGTCTAATAAATTTTATATTTTTCATTATTTAACTCTTTGACAATTTCTTTAATTTAGTAGTGTAAGTTCTAACCACGTTTGTTCATTTTACTCTAACACTTAATCGATACTTTTAGTTATAAGTTCCGATTTCGTTTCGTCGATTAGACGTTACGTTCCTGTTAGATTGTTTTGAAATCAATTTAGTATTAAGTTAGAACTTAGAAAAAGACTTGAGCTCAGGCTGAACTCAGGATTGCAGAGTCATGAGACCGTTAGGCTTAGTTATAATTAGAATTAGTGACTTTCGTTCTAATCTGCGACTTTGCAAACTCTATGTAAAAAGATTTACATAATAAAGAAAATATTTCTTTTAACAAAGTATTACTTGAAATTAAACTGCTACATTGATAATTATTTCTGTTTATAAATTTTAGTATGAATTTCAATTAAATAATTTATATATATAAAATAATAATATACAAGGATTGTTTCAATAAAAGTGATTACTTGATTATTTTGTCCATGATGCAGCAATGGATTGTGCATCATGTAACAACTTCATTCCCATCTCTACACATGAAATGTTGTAGTTCCACAGATTGACATTTAATGGCAGCACTGTGCTGACTGTCACATATTCAGTAATACACTCTAAAACAATATTCTTACGAAAGAAGCAAACTTCTTTCTTCAAAATTCAAGTTGCATGTGGAAGGAACACTTGAAAATGTCACAGAGGACCTTATTGAAGCTTGTGGTGTTGCAGCACTTCCATATCCAACATAGTGTTCAGCATTCTGTAAAAGCCATTCCAGTACTGAGCAGAGAGCAGATTTGGACATCCTGTCAATATCATCAATTAAGCACATTTCAGCCAAGTGGAGGCACTTTTAAGGGAAGATCACTGGTGGACATGTGAAAAATTAGCAAGTGAAATGGACATTTCTGCTACATTGGTGTTTTAGATCATTAAATGTAAATTGAAAATGAGAAAAATGGTTAGCAGGTGTATGCCTTGCAGTTTAACTGAAGTCCAAAAGTGGCACCGATATGACCTTGTGAGATTTCATTTGGCAGGCTATGAAGAGGAAGGGAAAACTTCCTTCATTGAATAGTGGCATTAAATGAGATTTGAACAACAAGTTACGAGTCTGAGAGGAAATCTTAATTGGTGGAGTGGTGCCATACCCATTCACCAATACCATAAAAGTTCTGACAAGCACCCAATAACATTAAGGTGATGTTTATTGTTGCCTACAACTTTGAGGGCATTGTCCTTTGTCATACAGTACCTAAGGGAATTTACATGCTCAGTGAGTACTACCATAACTTTCTCGAGAATCACCTTCATCCCACTATTCGTCAGAAATGACAACACTTCTGGCAAGACATCTGAATGTGCTGCACAATAATGCACAGTGTCGTGTTGGAAATTCAATGGATAACTATTTCAGCAATGGGATTGGGATGTGCTGGAGCACTCCTATAGTCTGAGCATGAGTCAGTGCGACTATGACTTATTTCAGAAGATGAAAAATCCACTATGGGGATGTTGCTTCAAGACCATCAATGATATAGTGGAAGCCATAGGGCAGTCCATCTGTGATATACAGCAGAAAAACAATTCCATTGACAGTGTGAGGAAATTGCCAGATATCTGGCACCATGTGTTACACTTAGATGGAGATTATTACAAAGGAAAGCAGTTAGTTTGTCCTCCATAATAAGTGGGATGAAATGGACAATCAAGGTACACAAGGTACAATGGACATCAAGGTATATAGACAATTATGAGCATGTAATCACATTTATTGAAATGATCCTCATATAATTAAGTTGTAACTGAATAATGTAATTAAAATAAAAAAAATGCTTTAAAAATATTATTAGAAGAATGATTAATTTATTTACAATAATTCATACTTTTATTCCTATAGTTACCATATTCTTGGAAATGCAGGACCTAATCTGGGATTAGAATTCTATGCTCAACCTTGTCTATCATCACAGATTTTAACATCTGTGTTTGCAGATCTCAGTATAGTTCCAGATTACAGGCTAAGACCAATCATTCATATCCTTTGATAATTTAAAATTTATATCAGATTTATCAGTTTAAAATCTTAAAATATTTATTTCTTAATTATCCTAACGAGTATTTCTCAAGCCTTTTGTTCAACACTGTTTTCATGAATATGAAATATCAACTGTGGTTCCCCTTTTAGAAGAACTATGTCCATTTATGTTTCAGGTGAAATCCTATATCAGAAATTGGAAAACACTAGAAATTCAGAGAATAATATGAATAATTTTTTTTAGAGACTGAAAGATAAGTGGCTGATTTTGCAGCAACGCTATAAGATAAGGTAAATTTTTTCTATGATATTTATGCTTTAGAAAATGAATTAACAGTAATATTTGGTTATACGTATAACATTAAAAGCACTAACAAGCAGTAGAGAAAACACTAAGAAATTTTTAATGAACAAATGTTTTTGGCTCTTTAAAGCCATCCTCAGGTTCTTACAGTTTAAGTACTTCCATTGTTCTAAGTACTTAAACTCTATGAACCTGAAGATGGCTTTAAAGAGCCAAAAATGTTTGTTTATTAAAAATTTCTTAGTGTTTTCTCTGCTGCTTGTTAGTGCTTTTAATATTATATGTATTAGTATGAGTATACAGTTATTATTTAGTAAGCAATATTTGGTTATAATAATAATAAATAATACCTGCATATTTGACTGCCTATATATATATATATATATTTATAAAATTATGCTTTAATCTTCTTTCCTTAATGTATAAAATATTATTTTAATATTACTTAGTTTATAAACTTATTTATTTTCTAATCTTGAAAACTTGCATGGAACAGGAAAAAGTAAGTATTCTTACTATAGTTTAGTTTTTGTTTAAAATTATGATTATGGTAATAAATGATGACAAAATATTTTTTGTCATTTATTACTTATATTGCATATATTGTATATTCATTTTTTATATTTTTCATGATTTATTTTCCATTTTAAGAAATATTTTAAAATTATTGTTGATTTATAAATTATTAATTTTTTTATTTTATAGGGTTCCTTAACTCGAGCACTTGGTCTGAAAGTTCGTCAAGAACTCAATCGCTCTCCAAGTTTTCATTCAACTCCACCATTACCAAAATCGTCGGATACAAACAAAAGATTTCGCTACCAGGGTCACATTGAATCCTTAACTGTAACGCCAGTGTGAATATTAATCTCAAAGTCATTGTATTTCAAAGTCAACATTAACTGATCTGTTATTGTACAACAATTTCAACAGATATGTTAATGAATAACAGCATGTTCTTTAGTATTTGTACGTATGTATATGTGCATGCATGAGTTATACGTGCTGCAGTGAATGCATCTAGAAGAAATGAAACTTTTCCAGTGCTTTGTGAAAGTATATACTTTGTGAAGTCAAGCTGTACAAAATGGTCTGTGATAAGTCAATACATCTTTGATCATCTTGCATTGGTGAAGAATTAATCTACCAAAATTCTGCTGAGACCACTAGTCTGAAAATTACTATTTTGAACTGGTGCTTTTTACTTGTTTGATAATTCTTAATATCTCAGTAATACATCTTTTAATCATATTTCTCCCCCATTAAAATTACTGCCAAGATATGTTCTCCATAGTATATGCCATTCCATGATTACAGGGCAATGACAAATTTTAAGCTATTGTTTTTCTGATGATGAATGAATGGAAGCTGGACTGTTTAAACAGCATGTTCTATTCAGTTCTTGAACTATATTAATAGGCAGAAGTATTAATTATGGAGTCACAGTACCTGAAATATTGATTTTAAAATTGAATTGTGATTTTAATTTAATCTGGTTTCAGACCAAACTATTGTATTTAATCTGTTGTGATTCTTTTTTAATATACGTATAGCTTTGTAATTTTTATTTAAATAATTATCATCATTTTTTTTTTATGAGAAAATGAAATTTCCTCAACATTTTTAATATTTTAATTTTTTTCTATTATACAAACATGTTCCTAAACTCATAATTAGTAGTATGTTTATTTACACATTCCTTTTATTTCTTTGATATTAAATGGGTATATAACTGCCACCAAAAATGGGTTACGGGTGACAACAGCTTTTTCCTTGGTGTGTATTTGTGATTTTTAATCAACTATATTTGTATGCTAAAACTTTTATTGTTAAATTAAGAGTAGATTTAAAGTTTTTCTTTTCTTTCTTGGCAATATGTATCAGGGATTTAAAATTCTTAATTGTTAACTTCCAAGTATTAGTTACATAGGTTGACAGTTGTTGACTGTTTTACCATAACTGAGTTTAAAATCATTGAAAAATCTTTAAATGTTTCGTTTTGTGGCCTGTTGTAAAATACTAATGTTTGTGTTCTAAAAATTAAGTTTCATTAAGTCCTATGAAAAGCTCAATGTTTAAATGTATTTAGAATTTGTTTTAGAGCTTTATCATAGGACATGGGATAAAATTTTGAATGTAAATAGTCTTCTACAGCTCATGTACTTATAAAAAAAATATGAAAGAGATATATATATATAAATATATGTACTTTGTGCATACAAGGTAAAAAACATAATTTATGCATTGAAAGTTAATAAAAAAATTGATGTATTCAGTCTGTAGTTTTATTGTTATATATAAGCATAATATTTTATATTTATCATTCTACTTTATGCTTTATATTATAATTTTTTTTCTTAACTTCCACATTAGAATATACATAAACAAATTTTGATTGAGAGTTTAAACTGAGTCACTATATGATTAAGATATGTTTCTAAAATCATATAAGCTCATTAAATTTATTTATTTACATATTTTTTTAATTTCAAACAATGGATTGTTACTATAATGAATGAATACTGTATATATAAAATAAAAATATAAAGGCATTTTACTCTAATTTAATTAAAATAATATATCATGGATTTGCACATAAAATTGACTAAGTCCATTTTGTCCATCCAAATTGACTAAATCCATTCCCAAGTTCATTTTTCTCTAACAATCGTATTTAGTAGTATTATTTCTGAAGATCTTATATTTTGAGGTCTAGTCATTTTCATATCACAGTATTTCTATATATGAATGCTAGAAGTATATAATAGGATTTGAATACTATTACTATTAAAGATAACATAATTTATAACTTCTTAAAGTCATAGAATTTCTTTAGAAATGATTTTGTCCATTTTATGTCTAAGCCATTGATATATTTTTTAAAACATGCATTATGAACATCATTTTATTTGTAACAAGGTTTTAGTTTTGAAAATAATTGATATATATTGTATGTTAACCATTGTAAAAATGTTGCATTTTAAACTTGTAAACATTAAAATAATTATATGATATTTATAAAATCAAAAGTTTAGTAAAAATGATATACAAAAACACAAATTATTTTGAATATTCAAATTACATAATGTTTTAATGAAAAAACTTGCAAATTACATATACAGTACTGTGTATAATGTTAAAAAATTTTTTTTTCTAGGATAAAAAACGTATTATTTGGATTTACATTAATTTCAATGGGTGATACCTCGGATCATGAACGTCTCGATTCACGAACAAATCGGTCTACGAACACCATTTGCGAACAAATTTTGCTTAAGTGGAAGTTTAGTTATATATATTCGTTTAGAATCTATATTTGAATATATAACCGCATTTTAATATATTCTTTAGAGTTTACTGATGAGGGCTCGATAGAGCCTAAAGTATTTTAATAAACTTTCTGTGTTTTGAAGAAATTGTTGATTTATTACCTGCTTGAGGAGCTGAAAATATACATGTATAGATTTATTTAATATAATGGAACAGAAATTAATCTTGTATATAATTCATCAATTTGTAAGTAATTACCGTATTACTTCGAATTTAAGCCGCACTTTTTATACTTCGAATTTAAGCCGCACTTTTCAAATTTTTAAGACAAAATTTGGGTGCGGCTTAAATTCAAAGCGAACTTTAACATTTTTTTCTTCCCGAGCTTCCACTCCCCAACGTTCAGGCTTTTGCTTTACGCTCTATGTATGTGCATAGTAACTCCCCAATGTTTGGGCTTTTGCTTTATGCTCTATGTATGTGCATAGTATTATGATCTTTGATTACAATTTATTCGGTAGCTTATTATGCATATTAGTACCTATTTAAGTAAATATTCGATGGTCCCCATTCCTACTTTTCTGATTTAATCCAGTTGCTGTTTGATAGTAGCTTGTAGAATTGTGTCATATCTGACCATATTTCAATTATAAGAAAAATCACGAATTACTATAATGCTGTTTATAACCGCTGGGAAACAAATAACCACCTTTTTTGTTTTAAACAAAAAATTGTACCCAAGGAAAATTTTCCTAAGGGTGTTTTAATTCGAGCATAAAAGAATGCATGGATGATAACAGAATTGATGAAAGATTGATTAGAACGTGTTTGGGAGAAGATACCTGGTGCTATTTTTTTAAAAAAATAGCACCAGGTATCTTCAAATAGTGATTGTATATATGAAGATTCTCAATAAATTAGATAGCTTATATGTATATTAGTACCTGTTTAAGTAAATAAAAATGTTTGTTATTTTTCAATACCTATGATTCTCAATAAATTAGATAGTTTATATGTATATTAGTACCTGTTTAAGTAAATAAAAATGTTTGTTATTTTTCAATACCTATTATAAAATCATTTTTATTTTTTCCAAATTTCCAACTTTTAAAATCCTACTGGGCTTAAATTCGAAGTAATACGGTATTTCTAGTTTCCCCCTCATTAAAATTAGAAAAAAAAATAAAAATTAATTATGTTAATCAGAAATTTATTGTATACTTATTTTATCTGGCGTTAATCAGCAACCCTGAAGTGATGCTTAATTATCGAAGTTTGATTAATGATGTCTTAAAAGATTTTTAAAAGCTTCAGAATCATTTTTTATATCTTAGATAATTGGCGATCAAAATTAGAATCGAATTAAAATTACAAATATTGCAATAATTTCTTGCTATAAATAAATTTCCTTTCTGGTTTCCTTTCTCAATAAATAATAAAACATCAAGAGGCACGGCAGTGACTCTAAGCCAAGTACAGTAGTCACTGACTGACTATTATTACCGGAGTCATTACAGCCAAAATTCAACTCGCTGTTACTTTGGTCCTAAGTTAAATATTATTAATCTGACAATTACATTTGAGAAAAGTATTCAATAGGACATAGATTGCTAAATTTGAAGTTTCATATCCAATTAATAATAGAATTAAAGCGGTTTAAAAATTGCAAAAATCGAC
Source organism: Olivierus martensii (assembly GCA_000484575.1). NCBI lineage: Eukaryota > Metazoa > Arthropoda > Arachnida > Scorpiones > Buthidae > Olivierus > Olivierus martensii. The sequence goes on from AYEL01086201.1 coordinate 11,088, forward strand.
AAAAAAGCGTCATTTTTCTTCTTCTCCTTCTTCTCCTCCTATGCAGACACCTCTACAGGTCGCATCGTTTAACCGATATTGATGAAATTTGGAATACAGGTGTTTCTTAGTTTCCTTGAGGTCCCCTGAAAATTTGAGCACAATCGGGTGAAAACAAAGGGGGGAAAGGGGGATCCGATTTCTATAAATGGCTTTACATATCGCATTGCTTAACCGATTTTGACCAAATTCAGAATATAGGCATAGCGTAGTTCACTTAAAATCATCTAAAAATTTTGGCCCAATTGGGCTAAAATTAAAAGGTGTAGAAGACGATGATTTTCTTGTCTAGATGTGGTTTTATAGGTCACATCGTTTGACCGATTTCGAAGAAATCTGAGATGTAAATATTAATTATGTTAATTAAGCCATGGTGAAAAATATAGCCCAATAGGGCTAAGAAGAATAAAGTAAGGGTCTTTTCATCACGAACTCTTTTATGGTCATATTATTCAACCGATTTCGACCTAATTTCATATATTTTATGTTTGTTTATTATTTTAGTAAATTTCTGTTAAAATCGTCAATTCGATCAAAATAAAAATAGAGTATATAATGATGTATTAAATATTATTGTTATAATTTTCGCTCAGAAACATGTTTTCATCTAAAAAATAAATGATATCCCATCAAAAACATCTCATATGTAAAAAAATAAGCCAAGTACAGTATTACCGAAACAGGATATTTGTGAAAATTTAGATCGGTTATTTTGGTTGTTGTTGTTATTATTATTTTCTTAAATCGTCAAACAAGTAGTTGCATCTAAATTTGTCGCAATTTAGATGCAACTACTTGTTTGACGATTTAAGAAAAAAATAATAACAACAACAACCAAAATAACCGATCTAAATTTTCACAGATATCCTGTTTCGGTAATACTGTACTTGGCTTATTTTTTTACATATGAGATGTTTTTGATGGGATTTGATTATACGTATATAAGAAAGTTTATTTTTTAATATTCCCCGGATAATTCGCAAAAATTCTCAAAAATCGGAATTATGGATAATATGTAAAATTATTCATAATTCCAATTTTTTATTTATTTTATAGCAGACTCCCCATTAATCGAGAAAAATAAATAAAATGGTGTAAAAAATAATAATTTTACAATATTCAAATATTTTATTTAAATTACTGTATAATTAATTCTGTCTCCACTATTTGACCAGCCCTGTGTGTGTGTGTTTAAGCCATTTCATGAAATGTTTGTGTATGTGTGTTTAAGCCATTTCATGTTGAAATTCTCAATGAAAAGTTACCATAGATATTTTTTACGGCTGTATATAAGAAAAAATAATTCCCAAAAAGTCAACATTCATTGAAAACAAAATAGATAAGAAAATATGTAAAAATCAGATAAGGCCTTTATGATTTCAAAAGCTATTAAAAGTCTTATGATTATAGACTAGCTAATCAGAATGTGTTATGCTCTTTCTAAACAATATATGAAGATGACTAAATGAAAATATTCCATATTATAGTTATTTAGTCCCAATTAACCGGATAATTCGCAAAAATTCTCAAAAATCGGAATTATGGATAATATGTAAAATTATTCATAATTCCAATTTTTTATTTATTTTATAGCAGACTCCCCATTAATCGAGAAAAATAAATAAAATGGTGTAAAAAATAATAATTTTACAATATTCAAATATTTTATTTAAATTACTGTATAATTAATTCTGTCTCCACTATTTGACCAGCCCTGTGTGTGTGTGTTTAAGCCATTTCATGAAATGTTTGTGTATGTGTGTTTAAGCCATTTCATGTTGAAATTCTCAATGAAAAGTTACCATAGATATTTTTTACGGCTGTATATAAGAAAAAAAAATTCCCAAAAAGTCAACATTCATTGAAAACAAAATAGATAAGAAAATATGTAAAAATCAGATAAGGCCTTTATGATTTCAAAAGCTATTAAAAGTCTTATGATTATAGACTGCCTAATCAGAATGTGTTATGCTCTTTCTAAACAATATATCAAGATGATAACACTACCTAAAAGATATAGTTATAAAATATATGAAGATGACTAAATGAAAATATTCCATATTATAGTTATTTAGTCCCAATTAAATTCAGTTGTTCAATATGAATTGTTTAAGTATGGCCTTTATAATATCAGTTCACATGTTTTTTTTTGTGTTGGATTAATAATATTATTCTAGTACATAATAATGTATAATACTTTCATATTATTCTCTTGCAAGTAAATACTAATTTAGATGAAAGAAACTATATTTCTATTGTGTTGGATTATTATTATTATTCCAGTACATAATAATGTATAATATTAACACTTTCATATTATTCTCTTGCAAGTAAATACTAATTTAGATGAAAGAAACTATATTTCTACATTTATCATTTAAATATTACACTGTACCTTTCACCCAAAAGCTAATACGACACTGAATTAGTAAATTGCAGAAAATGATGGTATTAAAGAAGAATTTCTTTGAAACAATTACGTCATTACATTCAAGGCTAGATTTATGCACAAGCTATAACTTAGGGATTCAAATTACAAGGAATCGTGTTTCAGTACAGAAATATTAAACACATTAGAGGGCATCTTAAAAGTTATAGCTTTCGGGCCAAAATACACACAAATCTGGCTCAGATTACATTCACTTTTCATTCAAGAAAAGTTTTATAATAATAATTTCAATATAGAGGCAATATATATAAGAATACATTCATTTTCAACTATGAATTAAATCTGGACTATTTAGAAGCACTAATATTTTTAATAACAACTCATCAAAAATATTAAGAAAAGTTTCGTTTTCACTTGAATCAGCAGTGAGTTCTGTATGCATTAATCTTGATTTTGTTAAATGGCTTGTAAAAATTATTCGCAATAAAATTTATCGATATCATTGGTGTATAACAGTATGAATTTTTTATTTCTCGATTTTTGTCTTTTTTTTCAGTTGGGATAATGTGAAAACCAAATATTTGATCATTATAATATACAGTATACAAACCTGCGCTAGACTGAAAACACATTTAAATCCAGGAAATACTATAAAGATGAAAGCCCATTGCGTAATTTTTAATAGTATAATACAGTGGTACTTTGGTTAATGACGAGTTTTTGAAAGTAAAATATGTCTTGGTTAACGACGCATGCTTTGGTTAACAACTCCTTTGGTTAACGACGAGTTTTTGAAAGTAAAATATGTCTTGGTTAACGACGCATGCTTTGGTTAACAACTCCTGATTATGTGAACTTCCGACAAAATACAGCTCTGTAAAACAGCTCGTCATCTCATCACGTGATTAATTAGCTCAATCAATCGCTATTTTTTTTTTAACAATCAATTCAAATCCGACAATATCATTATTAAAATTAATAAAATTATAACCATATAAAAATATATTTAACTAAATGATAATTAACATATAGTAATGAAAACAAATTATTTAATTAATTAAAAATAGACGTGCAACAGTTCACTAGTTTTTAGTTTCTTAAATACGATTTCTAGACGATTATTATTTTAAATTCTGCCAACAAGTCTATTGTTGGTTTGTGTTATATATTACTTGATACCTGCGAGTGGTGTGACGTCGCAGTTTCGGATTCCATCTTTTTAGAATAGTCACTTTATTTTCTTGAAAATTTTGAAATAAGTTTAGATTATACATAATGCCTGCAATCAATCAAATTGGACTATAGATTGGGATATTTTACACATTGCAGAATACTTAATCACTGAAAATTAATATCTTAGATTTTTATTTGATATTTTTTATTGAATTCTGCAATAACTAGCAGTGGTTTAAAGTATATCCCATATCAATTGAACCAATAATTTGAAGGTAGACCAAAAACATATTTTCCATAGATTATTGAATGACATATCATTTTAAAGATTTTTGCACGGCAATTTAAAAATAATGTAAACTTTTATCTGATTTGAAATTTAAAACATTTTTTTTTATACCTCTTTCTAACTATTGCTTACTAAGTAATAGGACTCTTCTAGGAATTTATCACTAGCTATCTATATTATTTTTGCTTTAGCTAAGTAAGTAAAGAATGGAAATTAATAGGTCAGGCTCAATTTGCCTAAAATAATTTGGATATATATAATCCAAAGTATATCCTAAGATCCTCCAAGTAGAGGAGCTTATGATGCGATCAGCTTGCTAACAAATTGACAAATGTTTCCCAGAAACTTCATTCGACTTTTCTTTCACAACAAATAATGGTATCATGACATTAAAACTCTTTGGCTGCCAGCAATTAATAATAATTAAGCAAAATTATTATGCAAAAGTTTAAAATATCATATCTCACTTAATTTTCATTGAATATTTTTGAAATCTTCACAGTTTATTTCATTTTTTACTCTCTAACAATATAAACATTTTTTGGAATTATATTTTTCACAATTTTCTATTTCATATGTAAGATTGACAAAACCATGATTTCTTTTATATGGAATCTTAGCCATTCAACAAAATAATTGATATTTTTAGATAATATGTTCTCTGAACAAAATGAGCCATGAATGACAAAATTTGGTGCAAATTTTCAGAAATAATTTATAAAAAGCAAGAGTTATATAACTTTTGTTGAATGAAGTTGTCTTATTATTAAAAAATTATATAAATTCGATGAAATATTACCATTTTCATTAAAATTTATATTTATTATCTTGTTATTATTTCATTTATATAATTTCTTATAAATTTTTTAATTTATAACAAAAAATCTTAAAATATACAAAAATAGTTTCCTTTCATATATAAACTTCTTTACATTGCTCTAATTGGACTGCAGATGATTTAATTGGATGGGTAGCAATTCATCCAATACCACATGCCACAGAGTAGAGAAGGCTTGGCACTATTTCCTGGAAAGCGAGTGGCTGCAGTAAAGCAATAAAAGTGCCATGACTATTTAACTGACTGCAGATTGTTTACATTTGATTTTTTTTTTACATTTTTTTCCTAAATATTGGTGAAAATGAAATAAAAAATGAATGATTAAGATATACTTTTTTATTTTAACAGAATTAACCAATATTTTCATATTATCTATAATAATTTTCCATTTTTAAGTATTTTATAGTTCATTGTATGAAAAATTCAATTTTATTTAAAATTTCAAAAATGTCATTTATCTCATACCAAAATTGGAATAACTTTGATATATTTGTTTACAAAATTGACAAGATAGGATAAAAAATTCCAAATTCTATCGAGCAGTTCCATTCAAAATAATATTCATAAATATATAATTTAAAAAAATATTTTAGCAACTGAAAAAAATTTAGGGA